>VXBX01008400.1:1565271-1602787 GCA_013400415.1 Scytalopus superciliaris
GTTTTTTTTTTTTTAATAAATAATTTTTGTTTTTTTTTTTTTTTTTTTTTTTTTTTTTTTTTTGCAGAACCAGAAACTTCAAAATTTTTAGTCCAGGGGCAGATCTAGTTAATAGTCAATATGTTAATTTTGCTGTGATTTGAAACCAAAATTGAATTTCCGAAATATAAAATTCTTTGGTTTTGGCCAGCTCTGAAAATCCTCCCAGAGGAAAAAAAGCCTGGAAGGGAAACATTTTTTTTTTTTTTTTAAGGCAGAAATCAAAATTCAGTGTCTTTTGGGTTTACTGGTGGCTGCTCTGCATAGTAGAATACTAATGACAGCATATTCTGCAAGCTTTCATTCTACCTGGCATTGGATGCTGGCAGAGATGATCTTTATTAAAATAAATGTGGTTATATGTTGGCACAAGCTAAGGCTGTGTGGAAATGGATCAGTAATCTGTTTGCCTACTGTGAAATTTTAGTGCTTTAAAAACAAAAAAACTATTCTGTACATGGTATCACAAATATTTTCTTATATCCATAATTACAATCATGAAAAATTTACACTTGAGAGGTATTTTCTGTCATCTTTTCAGGTTGGTGACTAGAATTTCAGCTTGGAGAATTATGCTGGTTTGGTTTAGAGTTCTACCTTGTTGTAAGCTCAGAACTGTGTTAGCCTTGATGGGAGAGTTTGTTGGATCTTTTTGAAAGTATAATAACAAATTTATGCTATGAAATAAGAGCATTAGAGATTAACCTCTTCATTGAAATATGTTGTTTTCCAGGATCTACCTCTGAACCTGGAAATAGAAGCAGATCTGAAGTCTTCTACACATTAAATGGCTCATCAGTTGACTCTCAGCCTCAAACAAAAACAAAACCCCCATGGTATATTGATGAAGGTAAAGCAAGATGATAGTTTTTCATGTAGGCATATACTTCATGTTAAAAAAAAAAAAAAAAAAAAAACCCAAAAAACAAAACTACAGTATATTATGTTCTTCAAATAAAACAAATATGAGATTAAATGTAAAACAGTTGGAGTATGTTGGCTTAGCGGAAGACATGCTATACTGTAAAAAGGATCTTGAAACCCCTATGAAAGTGTACTCTGTCATAACGTGACCTGTGGTTTTATTCTGCATGTAGGAGATTACGTTCTTGGCAACGCATGTACAACTCTGTGGGAATGCATATGTCTTGCAGGCAAAATAAAAGCTGAGGCTTGGATGGAAGACATGAAGATATTCCTTGTAGCCAAGTATACAGAGTAATTGTGTTTTGCCTGTCTTTGTAGCTAATGTTACAGGGACCTATTCTGGCATGCCAGCTAATCAGTTTGGAAGTGAGGAGGGTGAAAATAATCTAAGTATACATGTTTTTTTCAGTATTTTTTTGAAGTTACTTCTGTAAAATCTGTCTATGAATTTTTAGAAGTATGAGTGCACATACCTAAAGGATCAGTATATCTTGATGTGCTTCCAGACTTAATTTTGTTTTTTCTGTTAAACTTTAGAAAAGTGTAGCTGGCTGGCATAGTTACTGAAAGGGTAAAGACTAATAATGTTAATTTACAGTGGAAACCTATAGCAGCTGTAAACCCTGAATTCCTTCAACTGTAAAAGAAAATGATTTAGAATTGTTCTTGATTGTGTGACAGATTTCATGGGGTTTTTTTTAAACGTTTTTTTAGACATTAACTACAGTTAATAAAACAGCGTGAGGAGAATAGTTGATGAAGAAGAGGCTTTTGTTCTGTGAATACCAATAGTATATTAGAGATCTTTTCACATCAGGATATTCCATGATTCTGTGTAGAGAGATGAGAGAAGATAAAAAACACTTGTGCTATTACATCTAATTGTGATCTCTTTTACTGGGCACTGCATTAGTCGTGACGTGTTCGAGTCCTTTATAGACACCGATAGATTTCTTGTCTTGGAACCAAAGTATATTGTGATAGAGTCAAGGAAATAAACACTTTCATTTGCAAATCATGTCTGCAAGCAAATACTTATGTCTCTGCAAGCTGTGAACCAAGTCCTTTGCTCAGTCATGATGACCAATGAGCTCTTCCTAGCTTTGCCATCACAATCCTTTTGCCTGTTAACTCATGTTCCAAGAAGCCTCATGTGAGGATAAAAAAAGTTTTCAGTCTAAACCTTCCTGTAGTTTCTGTCTAACATCTTCTTTCTCTGTGCTGTTTGTTTCTGTTGGTTGTGGTAAAAGTGGTGGGACTGCAGCAGTGTCTCCTCAGGCAGTTCTGTCTCTGTTGCCAAGTGACAAAGTGTCTTTGTAAATGTCCCTCTCCAGTTGTTAGTGCTTCCCATACAGTCACCTGTTAAATCAGATGTGGTTGCAGATGCACTGACTTGGTTTGATAGCCAAGTCCTTTCTCTTTTAAGACCGGGGAAAAAACCCCAACAGTTACTAACATCTTGTTTTTGATTTTAACAGCTACTGAAGACCCTACAAAATCACTTACTGATTCATCTTCTGGTTTTGGGCATTCTTCACCACCACTACAGCCACCTTTGACAAACTCTGTGTCTACAGAAAACAGATTTCACTCCCTCCCTTTCAGCTTGACAAAAGCAACAAGTACGAATGGTACTATGGGACATAGTCCTCTCTCTTTATCTGTTCAGTCAGTCATGGGTGATGTGAATACTGCAGCTAACCAGGACAGTCCATCAGCAGCAAGCCCAATTGGGAACTCACATGGTCTTGAAGCAGGTTCCTTGGCTGAAGTTAAAGAAAATCCTCCTTTCTATGGAGTAATCCGCTGGATTGGCCAGCCCCCTGGAGTAAATGAAGTATTGGCAGGACTGGAACTGGTAAATAAAAATTTTAGTTCATATTAATGTTAATTACTAGTCCCTGTATTTGTCTTCTGGTCCCTGCAAAAGCAGCCAGTCTAGGGGGATTTGCCCAAACAGGTTGCCATGCGATGTCTTTAGAACTAAATTCTTCTATGAGCTTTGACTTTTGTGGCTGTCCTAGATCTTACCTTGTTAATAGGCTCTGAGATGTCTTTGTGTTATTGAATTTGTGGTACTGATCACTTCCTTTCTTTAAAGGAGCATCCTTTGCTTACGTTATGGAGATTGTAATTGAAAAAAGCTGACCATATTTAAAGGTCCTTTGAAATGCAAATTTATATAGAATGCTCTGGCTATAGTAGTCTTTATTGAATATCAGGTTTTTTGTTTGTTTTTGCATATCAGCAAACAGGCAGAGTCAGAGTTACGAATGTCAGAGCCATAAGACTGGTTTTGATAATTGACAGTAGTGATAGTGTTGATTTGACAGCCATGTGCTTTGTGTTCCTCTGGGCCCTTTGTGAAAGCACAGTTGATGCAAACATGAATTGTTGTTCTGGGCTGACATTTCCTCTGTGACAGATGCTGCCAAGGTTGTGATTGGCTATCAGTTAAATTAATGTGTACACAATTAGGGAGTTGGGGTTCTTTATTTTGAGATAATGTTCAAAAAAACTTTGCATAACACAGTGCACAATTATGTAAAACACAGGCAAAGTAGGTGAGAATGTGACTGGAATTCCAGCTGTTACAAAAAATCCTCATACTTGTGGGTGTTTTGGGTGAAGTTGGGAGCCAAAGTTTGCCACAGGTGCTTTGAGACTACACCTTAAGGCATTGTGAGTTTACCTGGGTGCCACTCATGCATTTGTGCATTAAAGCCCAGCAGTTGTTAGTAAGCAGACAGTATGCCTTAAATCATGTTCTCAAAGATAATAACTTAGTGTCGTTCATACCTGGTTTGTGTTGTCTGTCCTTCGTGTACATTTTGTGTGTTCCAAAGCAGTCATTTTTCTTGTGCAGCCACAGTCACATTGAAAGTATTCACACTACCCAATGGTTAGTGATTTTAACTGAGTTGTAACAGGTGCTCAGTAGTTCATGTGTGCTCTAACTGCAGAAGGAATCTGGACTAGGCTTAATTCCCACTCTCCCCTCCCACCTCTTCCAAGCTGCTGCTGCTGCTGAAACTTTTAAGTATGAAGGAAAAAAACTGTAACTTAATTTCCTCAGTAAATCCAGTTAAACAACACTTCGGTTAAAGCTTTGTATACTAAAATGCAGAAACATTGTATATCATGCTTCAGAGTACCTGAATGGTGACTTGTGGGTAGATATTTTACCAAATGTCTTACTGCAGAATTTTAGAAATAAAGAAAACAGTGAATTCTCACTTGAATTTTCAGGAAGATGAATGTGCAGGCTGCACAGATGGAACGTTTAAAGGAACTCGATACTTCACTTGTGCTCCGAAGAAAGCACTTTTTGTTAAACTCAAAAGCTGCAGGCCAGATTCCAGGTTTGCCTCACTACAGCCTGTTTCCAACCAGATTGAACGCTGCAACTCCCTAGGTACTGACCTTCTGCTTATTCCTTGTTTATCAGCTGGGAACTGACCAGGGGTTTGGTTTCATTTATTCCTGGAATATGTTCTTTCTATTGAACACTTGAAAATCTGTACAAGTATTACTTAAATGAGAATAATGAATAGAAGATCAGCCTGTACAGAATGAAGTGATTCTGTGGATTACTTTTTTTATGCTGTGTGGTTTTTACTTTAGAAGTTGTAAAGCAATCTTGCTGAAAATGGTGCTTTACAACTCCAGCAATGTTTGATTGCATTATCAGATATAAAGGTAGTTATTTTTCTATAATCTATAGCGTAAAATTAATTTATATTCTAAATATTAACATAGAAAATCATGTATATTTATGGTGGAAGTTAGTGGTAAAAAGCTTATCTTTGCCCTAACTTCAAGTATTTTAGATTTATTGGGTCATGTTGTACTGTCTGGGACACCAGCAAAGAAGAGTCTGATACTTGTCAGTGTGAACAGGGCATTTGTAATGAAAAGAGAACTTCATTCCTACTGAGTAAAATTAATTCAGTGCTGCAGGCTTTCTGAAGCACTCTAATGTGCATTGCCAGTGGAATGTAAGGCCTTGTTCACTCTCTGGAACACTGAGTCTCAGCTACAATAAAATGCTATTCTAGTCCAGAGAAGGAATGCTTACACTAAGGCAGCAATTTAGCTGTAAAACATTAACAGGGAAATCTCAAGGGGAATAAAATTTCAGGCTTTGAAGTGTCTTTTGAAAAAAAATTTCAGCTTTTGGAGGTTACTTAAGTGAAGTGGTAGAAGAAAACACTCCACCAAAAATGGAAAAAGAAGGTTTAGAGACAATGATTGGAAAGAAGAAAGGTATCCAGGGTCATTACAACTCCTGTTACTTAGACTCCACCTTGTTCTGGTAAGTTTATAATTTGTATAGTGGTATCCTATGCTAGAAATGCAGAACTTGTGCTCTTTGTTTGGAGGAGTGTCTTTGTGTGTTACTGTGCAGCTCCCAACATCATATGCTGCAGTCTGACAACTTCCTGTGCTCTTCCAGTGGGAACAAGTTCTGCAGCATTCACTGTGTAACCAAGTGCTAATCATGTCCCAGCTGTTCTGGCCCTTATGTGTCTGCTTGTTTTGACTGAGGGAGTCCCTGGCCTGTAAATGGTTGAAGGGTGAAAGAGAACACAGGCCAGGGGGTGGAAGGAGGGAAATACCTCCTACAGCTTATTTGCAGAATCCTGCCTGGGCAACTGGTTCTGTACTTTGCTGCAGAAAGGATACTGTGTTAGAATGGGCTTTTTCTGTTTAGTACAGCTGTGTTGTTCCCTGTCCATAATCACCATTATTTGAGTTTGCTTAGTTCTTTAATTCTGGTTTTGCTTGCTTTGCCTTATGTTGCTCAGGCATCTGAGTGGTCATATCTTCCCGGGTCCAAACAACCTTCCTTTCTTTTTTTTCTTTGTAGCCTGTTTTCTTTTAGCTCAGTTTTGGACACTGTGTTACTTAGACCTAAAGAAATGAATGATGTAGAGTATTATAGTGAGACTCAAGAGCTGTTGCGGACAGAAATTGTGAATCCTCTGAGAATGTAAGTAAAGACATGAACTGGTCTCTACTCTAATATAAATTAGAGAGTTTCTGCTGTGTATGTATTCCTATTGCACATCTGAGAAGTTTGTCTGCCTGCTGCTGTGACTCTGTTCAGCTTTTTTTACTATTTTTGCTCATTCTTTGCAGTAAATTTGATCAGTGATAACTGGATATAGTTATTAATTGCTTAGTATTCAAAACACTTGTTGAAGGAACTTATGAGCTTTGTAATTCCTAAGGCACAATGAGCAAAGGAGATGCAACAAAAATCTGTATGAAAAGTTACTTTTATTAGGCTTAATTTTTTTTTTAAACATGTGAATAATGCAGTTGTAACTCTGAAATTCCGTGGGCTGTCACTGAAAAATTTATCATAAAGTTTTTGATTCTTGGAATAAAATGTTGGTCTATGAACCCTTGTTCTTGTAAGAGCATGTGTACTTTTCCTGGTGCATGCTAGGGTTTTGTGGTATAGGTAGGATAGCAGGATACTATGAGTAGCAGAAATCTCAAGTGGCTGAGATGACTGAAAGTCTTACTACCTTTATACAATGATTAAAAATTTAGAGGTCTGAATGCTCAAAACTTCAGCTTCTTAGGTCAGCAATACAGCTCTGTATCTTTTTCTCAAATACTGAATTTTTTTTTTGTTAACAACTCCCACAGTGCTGTTATTATGGGCCATTCTGAAAATGATGTATTAAGCAGTACAAATTAGAGTGAAAACAAATCAAAAGTAATTGACTGACAAATCAGGAAACAGTTATCCTGGTAAGCTGATGATTAAAAATGCTCTTAAAGGCTATAAGAAGAATATTGAGTGCTGCACTAAATTTACAATGCATTAAGAAAACTGGAGTCAGATTGAATATGAGAAGTCAGCATGTAATTTTGAAGAAATGCTGTACACAGGTAGGGGAGGATTTGAGAACCTGTATTTCAGTATTTAAGAGGGCTTTTTCTTTTTCTGCTTCTCTGATTTGATCACAAACTAGCTAATAGCTTATTAAACCCATTTATCTTAGATATGGATATGTATGTGCTACAAAAATAATGAAACTGAGGAAAATACTTGAAAAAGTTGAGGCTGCATCAGGATTCACTTCAGAGGAAAAAGGTAACTGGGGAGGTTTTCCTTTCTTTGAGACTTACAGGAATTATAATATGAAATAAATGAGATGTCTTGCTACATAATTATACCAGAACAAAACACCCAAACAGTTTCTTGTAGCAGTAGCGTCTCTGCCAGAGGTAGTTGAGTGACCATTGACAGTAGAAAGGTCTTTTCTGCTTCCTTGGATATGTCAGGAACCCTACCTGAACAGTTCCTGTAAAAGTCTTTTACTGCCTGAATTTCTTTTATTGCCTTCCTGTGGCCCTGTAACTCCATTCTAGCAGTTAGGAGAGAAGACTGTGATAAAGCTGGGGTCTTTGTCCTCTTTCAAAATGTCACTGTGGTCCCTGAGGAATAGACTTTTTAGCTACAACATTTCATTGTTACAGTAGTTACGTAGTATTTTAAAAAATAAAATGTGTAAATTGTGTTAGAAAAATCAGTTCCCAACTTTTTGATCTTCTTCTGCATATAATGATTTATTAGCATTGTATTATGTGTCTGTTTCCTCTACTTTCTTCATAAATACTGAATACTGAAAACCAGTGTTTATTGCAGTTAATACAAACTGTGTTGGGAAGAAAGGTCCTCTGGGAAGGTACTGTTGACTGCATTCTTGATTGGAGAACTCAGTCTCTAGATGGACTCTGTAGTATGGAGTGGTTTTTATGTGTCACTATTCCACACTGCTTCTCTGCAGTTTTCTTTTGAAAGCTTTTATTTCTCCTGGAGTAGTTGTGTGGTGCCAAATGATTCCTCTGAAAGACAGAGCATCTTTTTGATCTTTACTGGGAAGCTTTGCTACCCTGTTGAGTCTGTATCTTTTACTAGGGCCTTTTGACATCAAAAGAATAAATAGAAGCTTGCCGTGAAAACATTCATAGTTTGTCATAATCTTACTGTGTTGATAAAGCTATAAAAATTAAGTGGTTTCTCCTATGAAAATTTTGAAAATTTTGAAAACCTTTGTTATAAATATCTTGAATAATGTATCTGGTTTTGCACGCTAACAAAACTCTATTTTTTCTCTCCCCTATCCAGATCCAGAAGAATTTTTGAACATTTTATTTCACCATATTCTAAGAGTTGAGCCACTGTTGAAAATAAGGTGAATCTTTTTTCTTTGCTGATCTCAACCATTTGTAGAGGCTGATGAGAAGAAAGTATCTGCTGCCTTTTAGATTGAGACAATTCTTAGAGCAGTTTTGTCTTGTAACTAAAAATTGCTAGTAGAATTCAGTATAGTAAAGTAATATTGACAATTTTGATACTATTTCCTAATCTCCTACCTGTTTTGGTGGGTAAGTTTTGCCATAGTGGTGTCATTGCACAAGCTCATGAGCATGGTTTCATGAGAATTGGACACAGATCCTATGTCCCAGTGCTGTCTGCTTGGGATCCTTACTGTCTTCCTGTTAGTTGTGCTGGAGAAGGGCTGCTGTAAGAGGACCTACAGCAATTCTCAATGTGGCCTGCACCGTCTCCTCATTTCTGGGACAAGTTGCACAGATTGCTGAGTTGGTGTGTAAGCTGTGGAAACTGATTTGCATTTCTTCTGTTAGGCTAATGAAAATATTTCAATTGTCTGCCTTGATCAAGTTTGGTTCTCTTACTTTATCAAAATAACAGCTGCTGGCATTTATGTATGTGTTCACTCTCAGCTGTAGCACTACAAGGGTTCAGCTGTGGTAACTGAATTTAACTGAGTGGGGACTGTTGCCCGCTGCTGTCATACTATCAGCTGGCACCTGATATTCTCAGGTTCCTTGCTTCTTTCTGTGGCAGCACCACTGTTAGAAAGCATTTTCCATAGTTTTTTCAGTCCTTTCCTCATTGCAGGAACTTTCATCCCAGGAACTTTGACACTGGGATGAAGCAGCTCTTACCTACCTCTTTTTCTTTTGCTATTAGAGGCCAATTAGTCCTGTATGCTTTTTCTCTGTAGTAGCAAAATCCATTTCTTCAGCGTGAGCACAGTCTTCTATACTGTTTTTTGTCCTTCCAGAGGAGGTTGAATTGCTCATCTGAAGATCTCTTCCCAAATATCTCAGATTTATGTTTATGTAACAAAAATATTATCTCAAAACATTGGTATTTGAACATCTGACCTCAAAACTTACTTAAATTCATACCTTAATCCTTTGTCCCTTTCCCTATCCTTAAGAAATGTTGTTGTGGTTTTGTCATTGTTGGTTTTGGCATAATCGGTTTGTGGGGAGTGTGTGTTTAGTGTGAGGAATTTTTTTACGTTTTTTTGGTGAGGATGAAGAAGTTTCTCCAGACCACATACTATGCCCTGCACTGGCAGTTAACGTGGTCACCTGCCTCCATGTTTGCCTGGGTTTGGAAGGCATCCTAACAGATAGAGCTGGACAACCCTTGGATCTGGATTGCCCTTTTGCTGAGTTCTCTACTAACTTTATAGCAAGTCTAGCAACACTGGCCATCTATGTGAGACTTCCACTGCAGGATGTTTCTTTAGTGTCTTGGAGTTTTGAAGCATATGCTTAGGAAGTATTTCTCCTTTGGTAGTTCAGTCATGCATAGGCATATGTTTATAAAACATACTCTGAAACTTAACACTGCTTTTGTTTGTTTAAGTTTTCCTAAAATCAGCCCACTGATATTTGACTGCCTCTCACCTAAGGCACTTTGTTGTTGGGGGAATTGTGGTTTGTTTGGGTTTTTTTCTAAAGCACAATATATTTCAATGCAGAGAGGATGTTTTATAAACTATTTTATCATAGATGTTATTTATCTAGTAAAATACAGTAATTATTACAGTTGAACTTCAAAGGGTTTTTTTTATTATTCTTTAAATCTGTTTTTAGATCAGCAGGTCAGAAAGTACAAGACTGTTACTTCTATCAAATTTTTATGGACAAAAATGAGAAAGTTGGAGTCCCAACAATTCAGCAGTTACTAGAGTGGTCATTCATCAACAGCAACTTGAAGTTTGCAGAGGTTGGTGACAGCTGTTGCCTTGTTAGAAGTGCTGGTACCTAGATATTTCCCTATTCAACAAAGGGACATGTGGGCATATTGGAAATGGGAATGCTGTATTAGTGGTCCAGGATGCCTATATAAAAGGAATATTTTAAGGCTGACTTAGTGACGTGTATCCTTTGGCTGAATAAATCAAAGTGATTTAGGTAAAGAAAACTTCTTAGTTATTGCCAGTAAGTTGCTATAAGGACTTCGAGGTACCTCTGACAATGGTCTGCAAATTCAAATAACATGAATACTTTTATAACATTAGAAGTATTTCTCGAAATTTAGTTAATTGTTTATCTCAAACTCATTACATTATATTCTGGCATTTTACCTAGGCACCCTCTTGTCTGATTATCCAGATGCCTCGGTTTGGAAAAGACTTCAAAATGTTCAATAAAATTTTTCCATCTCTGGAATTAAATATAACAGACTTACTTGAAGACAGTAAGTATATAGCATTTCATTGTGTAATGAAAGAGGGTTGTTGAAAGTGACTAACAGTGAAAGTAACTATTGGTATTTCCGGTGGTTTGTTTTTGTTGTTATTTTTTCTGTTAAATATTTACTAAGGTAGTGTGAGATGCTCAGGCAGAGGAGAAATGAAAGTTGACTGCCTAGAACACTTCTTTCCTTCATGTCAGTTAGAAGCTATAATTTGGAAGAATGTCTAGAGTATAACTTGGTTAATTATGTTAACTCTTGAGTATTTGTACAGCTGAACTTTGGACAGTGTTTTTACAGTTATTATCAGCAAAGCAGTTTGTTAATATGGCAGGTAGGAAATCTTAAAAGCTACATGTAGATTGGTTAACAAGTATTTACAGTGTTAACTATTTTCAGCAGTCTTGATCAGTTTGTGCCATTTTTTAAAATCTTTTTGTCAGTTAATCAAACTAGAAAAGAACTTGTGATTAGCATGTGCATCTGCAGTATATTGTGATAGTAATTTTTCAGCCATGAATCTATTGCTTCTTTTTGTAACCTAAATTTCTAACAGTGGTCATCCATTGACTTTTTCATTGCATTACCTAAGTAAGGACACATGGTTTTAAGTTTGAGATAAGAATGAATAAAACTGCTAAAGTTCACTAGAATAATAATCTGTGAAATTGCTGTGGCCTTTTCTTTCACTGTAATGGCCATCAGCTTACACTTTTTTCTTTCCCCCCTTGCTGTTGACAGCCATAGGGGCTAAGCTGACCATACCAATATGATGACAGAGAACTAACTTGATTTAACAGCCTGTTTTTACTTGTTCATGCACCTGATTTTTATCATCTTCTGTCATGCAACTTACCAGTCTAAACATTTTTCTCTTATTCAACATTGCATCAAAGGGAAGAACTTAAATGCAGTGGTACATTTCTGCTTTGATTGACAATCTGGTTTTAGCTTTTTTTAATGTCTTGTTTTTCTGTATTTAAAGTAATATTTCTCTTTCCTTTTCATACTCTGTCTTAAATAAAAACCAAAAAATCAAAACACTAAAAGCCTCCCCAAATTGGAGACTAATACCTTTTTTAAAAATGCAGCTCCCAGGCAGTGCCGTATATGTGGAGGGCTTGCTATGTATGAATGCAGAGAGTGTTATGAAGATACTGATATTTCTGCTGGGAAAATCAAGCAGTTCTGCAAAACATGCAATACACAGGTAAGTGGTTGTGTTTGTTAATTCTGTGGGAGTTTAACTGCAAGGAAGGCATAAGTCAGACTTCCTCATGAACACTACTGTAATTGCCACCCACCCAGTAAAGTGTCTCCTTTGGTGACAAATTAGGGACTCCCGCAATGTGTTTATCAACATGGCAACTGCAAAATCCAGTACTGGACACAGTGGAGAAGTAATAACTGTCTGCTTTAAATGATAATTTTATGTACATGCCACCTTGTTAGAGTTGATAAATTTATGACATAGAACTGCTTGATTTTGAGAACTGTTTGGTAATTGCATAAATATGTCAATCATGGTTTGGTTTCAAGTCTGAGTGTAGTAGAAAACTGTTGCATTAAACCTGACATGCCTTCTAACCTTAGGTTTGAGTTTTCTGGGCAATATTGAACTAGACTGGTGGAGAAAAATAGAAGAAAGGTTTAGTCAGCTACTGTTGTTGCAGTTCCTTCTCTAACGCCATTAATCTTCTGTTCAGCAGTAATATTCTTTTTAGCTTTGTCTGCCACTGAAATAAATAATCTTATGAGGTGTTTTTCCTTTTCTGAAATACCACTTTAATTGTAGGTTCATCTTCATCCCAAGAGACAGAGTCATAAATTCAATCCGTTGTCACTTCCTAAGGATCTGCCAGACTGGGACTGGCGGCACGGCTGCATCCCCTCCCAGAAGATGGAGTTGTTTGCAGTTCTGTGCATAGAAACCAGCCACTATGTAGCTTTTGTGAAGTATGGGAGGGATGACTCCGCCTGGCTTTTCTTTGACAGCATGGCAGATCGGGATGGTACATCTACTATTTATCTGCTTAATTTTATCTTAATTTTTTAAAGTATTTTATATTTCAGTGACTATTTCTTAAAGTAAGGGGATATTAATATAATTTAAAGTGATGTACTGGATGCTGTGATACTAATCTTGACCAGCCTTACCTCAGCACGTTTTGTTCATGGCAGCTACAAATTTGCATAATCTGAATTTCACCTAAATGAGATACCTATGTAAGTAGATGGTACAGAAGCAATTGCAGGAATTTTCTAGCAGGACTCCTTATATGTTTTCCTATGCTTTGCAAATTTGGCAGAAAGAATTATATTTTAAATAATCAACTGCAGAAATGTATTTTCAGTCTGTATTTAACTGGATGTACATGATTATCAGACAGTATGCAAATATTTTTATTGCTTTTTCTTAAACGACTTACTGTAGATGTCTTTAGAGTAAAAGAAATATTCACACATTACAACATCTATGCTATTCCTTTGAATCTCTTTAGAGTTATCAGTGGAAAATTGTTACTCTAATAATACAAATGTCAGTAAAACCAGTGTTCTCTTAGATACTGCTGTTTAAACAGATACTGTTTAAATAAGGACTCCGTTTAATTCTGGTGCCTGAGAAAAACAGGAATAGATGAGGTGTCAGACAGAGAATGCATGAAGAATTCTTGAACCCCTCTGTTACACTGTCATTTGGCAGGGAGAGAAGAATCTTTCCTCTTGTTGAAAATGAAACTGCTACAGGATTAAAGTCACTTTCTTATACCAACCAGGAAACAATCAAGCTTTGTTTCAGAGTGTTTGAAATGTGTACGACTGAAGTCTGTAAAGAACCACTTTAATTCAGGAATTTAGATCACATGAGATGCTGGATATATCTCCTGGTGATCTTAGGGGGTGTTTTTTGTTTCACAAATACTTTTCTTCAGCTTTTCTTCATAAGTTAAAAATATCTGCTGGGAACTGTGAGATGGATGTCCATTCTTGTGTTGTTTGAATTTACTCAATTTTACATGGAAAATGAGCAGGAGCAAACTCTGCCTTAGTCTTGCATGTCAGGTACAGACATGGTTTGTAAATTTATCAGCTGTTACCAGTTGTCATGTTAAAACAATCTCAGTAGCATTTGAGGTAGACTGTATTCAAGTCACTCTCCCAAAGTCATACAGAATTTTTAGTTTTAATGAAAACCCAAAGTTCTCCTTGGTTTTTTGTGATGTTCATGTGGGTGTGGTTTGTTAGTAAACACTGCAAGCTATTCTGACCCTAATTGTGATTTCTTGAACACAATTTTATAGAAGTTTACCCTGCAGTAGTCCTGAGGGGCATCTTTACATATTTTTAGAAGGTGTTTTCAAGAGGTAGTGATGCTGTTGAAATTAAAGTACATTATAAAGAGCAAATACATGTAGATGCTATCCTAATCTATTTCTCCTTTCCTTATGGTTTAAAAGGAGGTCAGAATGGCTTTAACATTCCACAAGTTACCCCATGTCCAGAAGTTGGTGAATACCTGAAGATGTCTCTAGAAGAATTACACTCACTGGATTCCAGAAAAATCCAAGGTTGTGCACGAAGACTGCTGTGTGATGCTTATATGTGCATGTATCAAAGCCCTACGATGAGTTTATACAAATGAACAGGGATCTCTGCAAAACTGAAGAAACAGTCTGGGGTCGCCGACTGTTGTTTGCTGCATTCTGGGTTAGTTTCAATGCAACCGTTGCTGGCAATGGAAGAAGTTGACTATGACAGCAGAAGGATTTACTGTTCCAAAAACTACACATGGAGTTCTGCAACTGAAGTATTTAAGCATTTTGCACTCTAGGAAGTGTGCTTGTGTGTGTTTGTTTTATAAACAAAGTTAAGTTACTCAAACTTAAAGCTTTAAGTGCATTGATTATATACAAGCTTTTTTAAAATGTAAAGGTGAAATTATATCAGGAGAGATCTCCTTAGTCCATTGGGAATGTAAGGATACAGTGTGCTTGTTCAGTGCATGTCTGTGGACAGGGATGATGATTCTCATGTGTTTCTTTACCCTCACCTTGTTGCCCCCCACCATTGATCCTTTTAGTATCACAGATTCTTGAAGAGATAACATCAGTTTTAGTAAGATAAATTTTAGACTGTTCATTGCATATTAATTTTGTTCTGTTATCTACTGCATTCTTTTCAGTTCCAAAAATTAACCTTCATTTAAAGATCTGAATTCCTGTCTTGTGAAAATTAAGCACGCAGACTTGCTGTGTTGTTAACTTTCAATTTTTGGAAGGGAAAAACAGGAGGAAAAGAGGTTATTAAGGGGAAATATAATTGCTGAAATATAAAATTAGCAATGAAAGTTAACAGATGTCTTTTTCTAAGTGTCTCTTTTTAAAGAAACAAAGCAGTCTGGAACAGAACAGCAACTATACACAAGTGATCCAGGACAAAACAATAAAATAGTGGATTGCCTCAGGGAATGTTACTGAAGTGGATTCTAGTCCTTGGTAAACAGAACTGACTTTTCTACAGTACATTAAGCTACTGCCTGGGAATATGTTATGCATTTGACTCTTCATTTCAGGATTACTATTATTAAAAAAAGACTATGAAAAGTCTCTGCCTGGAAAGATGAAACTATAAATAAAGGTAGATCAGAGTTCTACTGTATACCAAGTACCTGATGACAACTAACTTGAAAAGCTGCAAAACCTGTGTTAATGTAAAATACTGTACTTTGAAGTCTATTGGTTCCTGTTTGCAATGAAATACTGTTGTATTAGTTGCCTTTTAGCTACTTCTGTCTACACTGACTAGCAAACACGCAACTATATATATACAGTACCATCTGGTTGTACAAATTGCATATATATGAAATGTACATTTTCAACTCTTAAAATGTTTTATATGGAAACTTTCTTTTGGGGATCAAGTCTATAGAAGAAGAGATAAAATATAACAGAGTAAAAGCCACTTTGAAAAAGCCACTGTTTTAAAGACAATGGAGACTGATCCCTTATTGTAGAAAATGTGGTTACTTTGTTTTTATTGGAAAACCTATACTCTTTCTTTGGGACACACTATCACAGAACAGTACTAGAGAGAGATTTAAAAATTGCTTGAAGGACTAATCTGTGTAAAGCAAGGGGTGCTGAGGGGGTTGATCTGTTCCATTAGCTGTTGCATGAAGTGTGCTCTAATTTTTCACTTTCAAGAGCAACAAAGTTATTAGAAGTGTCACTGTTGCTTTTGCCTCTAACAGTCTCCTGGCTTTCATGTTCCCTTGCCTTATTTATCTGGTCTGTTCTCCTTGGCAAAACTCTTGTTTCAGTACTACCCTAAGCTTTTGACCTCTTTGTCTCCTGGAAAAATTCAGTGAAGCTTTAGATGATGGATTCTATAACCATCTGTTAATAGATTGGTTATGGTCCATGGGCACTTCCTCTCCTACATCCCATCCTGTTCTGGGACAGCAGCTTGGATGTGTTGACAAAGATGCCATAGAAGCATCTTGTAGGTAAAGAGAGCAGGCCTTGGCTTGGCAGCTTGTGAAATAGAGACCACTTGTGTCATTTGAGCAGAAGGTGGTGTAGCCCACCCTGGGCTGTGCATTGAAGAGAAGGATTGGCCCACAGCCTTAGAGTCCCTCCAGTGATGCTTTTAGAGCTGTTTGCAAAGCAAAGGCTGAGGGATCTTGCCAGAAAAAGTCGATAGTAATACAACAGGCTCAACTCCCTCTTTGAGCCTGTTTGATCCCTTCCCTTCCCCAGCCCCACCTCCTCTCTCAACCTGAAGAGAGGTGCAAGTATCCCCTTTGAACAAGGAGCAAACAAAGGCACAAGCACAAACCTGTGTACCAATGAGACCAATTTGAATGTCTGGATTCTTCTCTTTGCTAGCCCTAGATTTATTTTTGACTTTTTCCAGTGCAGTAATTTCATGTCTTCCACTGGTGTCATCTTTCCCACACCCCCAGCCCCATTACATATAGTTACCTCTTCCTACCTGAACTTGGAGAACAGCCTTGGACTTTCTATGGCCAGAGGAGAGAAGTGGAATTGGCAACCATATTAAAGTTTTCTAGATGAATAATCTTGTAGCAAAATACCCACTCTTTTTTACAACTGCAAATATCCAAGAATCCCAATTCTTCAGGATATGTACTCTATTAGCAGAAGTTTGGCTTCCCTCCGATCTGCTGGACTTTCACTGGCAAGGGAAAAGAATTTGTGTGAACTCTTCCTGTGGGACGTGTAGGGAGCATTCATTACTGTGCACTTGATGACAAATACTGTGGAAAGGCACTACTTTGCAGCCTGCATTTTGTACTATAGATTATTGCAAAGCAGTAAATAGTTTTGCAAACATATGATTATATGATTAGTTTACTGCTCATGAGTTAAAAGGGCAGAGATGTCTTTTATAGTGTTAAAAAAAAGAGTTTTGATAATTGAGTCTTCTTTTCTTCCTTTAATCTAAAAAGTATTGCTGTATGACGTACTGCACTGGATTGGAGGTGATCTAGCAGTGTAAATGAAATGTTACAGAAGATAAGCCTGATTTTATTTCCTTTCGCAGGAACTAGTATTCAGACAGAAAAATTATTTCACTGTGAAAGGAAACCTGTAAAATGACTTAGATACAAGGGTAAGAAAGTTTGGGTTTTTTAGCCTTTGGCATGTATTTGTAGGGAAATTGAATAAGCTATTTTGAAGCCTGCATTTTAAGTATCTGCTGCTGGTAAATGTTACGCCCAAAGATTCAAGTGACTAAGCACCCAACATTTGTTTGGTGTTTCTGGAAAACTCCTAATCATTTCTTCTCTCTCTCTTTGTTTTTATGTAGTGAATGTCCCCAAAAATTGATAGCACTTAAGTCATTGATTCATGGTTTGGCTCATAAGTACTACTAACAATGGCCTTAACCTGTGAATAGGGAAACAGACAGACAAAATGGTTCCTGACAGCCTGTAAAAATGTAAAGTTTCATAATACATAATCTTTCATAACTGGGGAGAAAACCTGCATCCCTATACAACTTGCCTGTTCTGCTAAAAATTTTTAGAACTAGGGGTTCAAGATGGAACAAATCACTGTGCCACTAAATGCTTGCTTATTTTGAACATAGTAAAGAGAAAAGGTGTTAGTTAAAGGTGATGCCTTACACATTACTAAAGCAAACAAACAAAATCCATCAAAACCCCACCAAACCCACCATAAGTTACATCAGAATGCTTGTCTTTGGGTGGGGGTGATAACTGGAAGAAAAAAATACAAAATATCTATGTTCAGTAAAGATCTTTCTAATATCTGTGGTACTGACTCTGTGCTCTTGAAAACTGTGGTACTGTGTTGTACTAAACAGCCTGTGAGATTCTCATTTTAAGCAAGTACTATGTGTAACAAGAATTAATCATAAATGGTTCATTTCAATGCACTTATTTTTCTTGTGCACTTTATACTCCACTGACTCGCTGAACGTGCTCACAACGCTCCCTAACGATGGCCTGTTCTGTACCATACCAAGGCATACCGTGCTGCACTCTGGAGCGGTGTGGTTATGAACTGAACTGGTGTAAAAAGCAGCTTGAAAGCTTTGTGTATTTTTACCACTGTTACAAAGCATGTTTTTATCTGTTCTTGATGTTTTGCTAAATAAACATCCCATGTTTTGTGCACAAATAGTCTCTTAAACTTACGAAGGCTGTGTCCAAGAAGGCATTAGGGAAATAAACCCTTTGATCAGGTTGCCCTCAACTAGCCTTAACTTTTTTTTTTTTTTTTCCAATGGTAGAGCTGAATGAGCTGCTGCTGGAAAGGAATGTACCTTGTGCTCTTTCTGTATTAATATAAATTAAAAATATTGTTCTTACGGCTCTATTCCTTTCTTTGGGGCTTGGAGTTTTGGGAGTTTCATGAAAAAGCATGAGTACAGTGGTAAACTAACTTGTTTTGCATACTTAAAGAAGGATTAACATNCTTACTAACCTTTGTGAGCAGCTCCTCTTGGGACAATGCTGGGGCTTCATCTTTGCTGAATCCACAGCTCCCAGTTGACATACATTGTCTGTATAGAAAAGTACTGCTATCCAATATTTCTTCTTTATTATTTTATTTTCCTGAGCATAATAACAATGAAAAAAAGTCCTGTAAAAGGGAATGCTGTCAATTTACATATTTTTAAAGTCTCTATCTTATTGAATATACTTAAACACTTGTAAAATTAGTTGCAAAAGGTATTTTTAGGAAATACCTACTTTTGCATAATAAAGCGTCGGGTTATTTCTTAAACTGACCTTTTAATTTGCAATAAGGTTATTCTTTTGCGTTTGTAGAAGCTAAAGCTGAGCTTTCTTGTGGCAGCACGGGAAAGGTGCTGCGGCCGCCTCTCTCCCCGCTCCCTGGGGTCGCATCCCTATGGCCGCATCCCGGTTCCCGGGGCCGGGAGGGGCCGCGCTCGGCGGGGCGCTGCGTTTCCAGGGCTCGGCCACACGAGGGCAGTGCCCGCACCGGCTGCGGGGCTCGGGNTAACTTGTTTTGCATACTTACAGAAGGATTAACATTTATACATTTCTATTAGTCCCTCTTAGGCATTTCTAGGAAACTTGGGAATTGTACTGCATCAGATCAGGTCTTAGAATGTTACTTGTATCCTACCAGTTAGTACCTGATGCTGTAAGGAAAAACTACCAGAAGTGGCTATAGCTACCTGTAGTTTAGGGNCCTGAGCATAATAACAATGAAAAAAAGTCCTGTAAAAGGGAATGCTGTCAATTTACATATTTTTAAAGTCTCTATCTTATTGAATATACTTAAACACTTGTAAAATTAGTTGCAAAAGGTATTTTTAGGAAATACCTACTTTTGCATAATAAAGCGTCGGGTTATTTCTTAAACTGACCTTTTAATTTGCAATAAGGTTATTCTTTTGCGTTTGTAGAAGCTAAAGCTGAGCTTTCTTGTGGCAGCACGGGAAAGGTGCTGCGGCCGCCTCTCTCCCCGCTCCCTGGGGTCGCATCCCTATGGCCGCATCCCGGTTCCCGGGGCCGGGAGGGGCCGCGCTCGGCGGGGCGCTGCGTTTCCAGGGCTCGGCCACACGAGGGCAGTGCCCGCACCGGCTGCGGGGCTCGGGCTGTGCCATCCAGCTGTGCCATCCCGGCTTTGCGGCGCTGCTCTTAAAACTGCAGGGCATAACGTGATTAGGGGCACACAGAGCTTTCACAGGTTTATACACTGCACGCCTCCACCAAGCGTAAGGCAGGGGTGTAACCCCCTGGAGCTTCTCCCAAGGCTCTCCCTCAGCAATCTGCTCCCGCCACCCCTGGGAGCTGGTCCAGGCACTACATGGTTTTAAGGACAGAAATAAAACCACCACCACCAAAAAACATACTACATTTTGTGGCTGTAACAGTCAAGTTTTGCAGCTGATTGACCTATGTATACAGAAATTTGATAGTGGTTATTATTCATTGATCAATGTTATCAATTAATTGAAGAAAAAAATTGAAATTTTTCTGGGGCTAACTTATTCCCTATATGTATTAATAACTGAGAACTGAAATAGTTCTACATGTGTATTTTGTATCTCCGGTATGCCTGGCTCTCCGCGGCCTCATTTAGTTGTTGTTGCTGTGTTTTCCCTGTAGCTGTTAAGCCACGGGTTCCCCCTGCCCTGGTTTGGTGCTGCAGCAGTGGGTGAGCTACACCCTCACTGAGGTGGGGCTGGGGCTGCGGGGCTGAGCCCCCTGCCCACCAACACGGTGACAGCCTGTACCTGCAGGCAGGAGCTGCCACCTACACTCACAAGCAAGGCAGCTCTGCCTTCACCACGTGTCCTACAAACTTCCTGCCTTTAGGTTTCTAATTTTTGAGGAGCCTTCTTTTTCCAGCCTTTTCATTTTTCAGCTGATTCCCTGTTCCATGAAGCAAAGACACATGTGGGAATGTAAGGATGATTGTATATATGTTACATGGTAATTTCTTTTTGAACAGCATATAAATTGGCTGGATTTACCTTCACTTTCTAACAAGACCAGTTTGTCTATGCTAGTGCTCATGTGTGAAGATGTTATTCACTAGGTAACGTCTCACATTCCACACTCCATGTTGGGGTTGGTTTTTAATCATGCAAATTTCCCACCCATCAAAGTAATTTGCAAAGGTAATTTTGTTTCTACTCATCTATTACAATAAATCAATGAATAAATAAATTATAATGCACAATTAAATATATAATGAGATGGGCAACAAGTATTAACAAATGCAGAGCTAGTTGCCCAAAGGTGAACAGACTTTCCCTCTCTTCTTACAAGTCAGGTAATGATCTTTGTATGATCGAGAAATAAGCAGCTGCTAAACATGTAAATGAAACCAAGGGATATATGAGTTCACACTATAATGCTGTTCTTCAGCCTCATTATTATTGTTACATTATCACTTCTTCTGTGACTTTTCCTCTGAATATTTAAAGACAGGGAGGGGATATACAATTATTTTTAAACATCTTTCTGCCAAATGACTGACTGAATGAACCCAACCGTCTTGCTGAGGGGTTGGCTTCATTCCGTGACCTAACCAGTACAGCACGGCTGAGTTTTAACCAGCAACAATGGATCCCTTGTCATTTTACTCTTTCCCAGAGGTGTGCTCATGCTCTCCATCTCTCTGTGTTCCCTCTCCATGTAGGCTTCGCCACCTGAAATTACATTATTTAAAAAAAAATCGTTTTTAAAGGAATGTTTGATACATTTGGTTTTGCCCAGTCTGAGCTGACTCTGGCACACCATTAACATGGAACTGAAGAGATACAGCATTGCCCAGAACATCAAACTGTTCATCTAAAACTTTCTTACATTTAGAAAATACGGGTTTCCCTCCCCACCCCTCACACGGTTTGAGAATTTCAAGGGCAGCAGTTGGCAGAGAATTCAATGAAGCTACAGTGGTTGATTTATTGTAATAGATGGCAGGAAACAGAATTATCTTAGCAAATTAGTTTGGCTGATAGGAAAGCTGGCCAGCAGATAAGAGGCAGTGCTGATGTCTGACCTGACCTGTGCATGCTTCTGGCGGAGTTTCACCAATTCACAGCCGAGGATGAGTCGCTACACTTAACAGGAAGTGCTCAGGAAGCACAAACAAGCCCCGACGTGGGCAGGAGCTGCACGCAGTATGCTCCCTGGAAGCACTGTCCTTGAGATTGTCCAGCTGCCCCGTAGTGTCTGAGTAAGGTGTGAAATATTAGCTGATCCATTAATCATTTTTATACATTTCAGACACTCAGCAGGAGGCTGTTTCACAGAAGAAGCTGGACAAGTTTTTCAACTTGGGTGTTGCAGTCACAGAAGTTCAACTGTATTTATCAACTCTAAGGAAGCGATTTCTTTGGCTTTACACTGCTGCACCTCCCTGGCTCTTTAAAGCCCAGCAGCAGTATGACGGGACTCATGGCAGGTGACCTATGAAGGTTTTACCGAAGGTACGTAGTATTATAAGGGTCTTTGATGCAGACAAAACCAAAAGCATCTAACTCTCCCCCAGCACTGTCTACTCCCACTTCTGTTTATACTGGAGAAAACAGAACTCTCAAAGCCTTCAATAAGTTCACAGTATATGCTATTTAACACTGAATGCAGCTGTTTCTGCAGTAGTGCACAGAAGCTATTTAAAACCAGGCAGAAAAAAAAAGATACATGCAGATATAAAAAGCTCTTACTTGAGAGGAATTTAGTTTGAGGATTGTTATTAACTACATGCACATGTGTGTGTGCCTGTGTGCTTGTGTGTTCATGTGGTTGAGAGGAGGGCACAGTGGAAGCAAGAAGTTGCCTGCTACCCTTCATCCATATTTCATCTTGCTGTAGCTCCCTGGAGCACAGTAACATGGGTGAGAACTGTAGGACAAAAGCCTTTAGGTGATATCATTGGTGCATTGCTCTACAAGGTGCTCAGAAGACGTTTTTTAAGTGGGCATGAGATGTACCTTTGACTTTATGTTGGGCTGCTGAGGAAGGCAGGAACAATTTTTCAGTGAAAACTGTAACTTTGCCAGCAGATCCCAAAGTATCTACCTCTGAAAACTGACAGTTTTGATATCTTTCATCATTTAGAAGCAATTGTCTCCCATGCCCTGGGACACCCATACTTTGGCCAGAGATGACTCCGACTCTGACTTCACAGACAAAAATTTTGGAGTTTAGTGGAGCAGTTGATTTTATGTACCAAGTCCCCCCCTAATCTCAAAAGTGCAGAGTTGTGGAAGAGAAACATACATGGGAGTCCTGATCCCTGCAGATATTGGTGTCAGTGGGTGGTCAAAGCCTTGACACGTGTGGGCCACCTGGATGAACATATTTATCAGCAGTGTGTAGGAATTAGTTTTGCACTCGTTTGGTTAGTAGCATTCATCCTGTCTTTGCAGAGGCCAGGAATCCTGCTAAGCTCCTACAGCCAGAACCAATATCCACCTCTTAGTTCTTATGACAAGTGTGGGGAAATTAAATTATAAACATAGAGAAAAATACAATGATAAACATTGAGGGGAGGGGAATGAACCCTTTCTGCAAGGTAAGAACTCAGTGATAAATAGATCTGTGCATATTTCCCAGCCTCATTCCTCACTTGCCAAGTCTGATGCTATTTTCATTAGGCCATGTTACCATACATGTCATTTTATACAAAGGTGCAGTATATCACAACTGGAGGTTGAGGTGCTTGTAGTGAACACAAATGAGCTTGTAATGGTCCATCTGCTTTGATTTTATTTAGTGATCCCTCAAGGGCTGGGAGCTAGAGTGAGAATAACAATGCTTCAACCCATCTGCTATTGTAGTACCAGCTCCAGTTGAATTATCACATGTTCTGAGTGGCTGGCATATGCTGTGACATAAAGCCACAAGAAAGTGTTGCTCTCCAGCTGTTGTGTTGACAAATACTTTTCAGCCAGTCATTAAGTTCAGCTCAATAACCAGGGGGAAACTGTAGCTAAAAGTTGATTATTATTTTATTTTATTTTAAGCATTAGAAATCACTAGCATAATATATTTTGTTTTACACTGTGTCACTAAGGGCACACATTGTATATGGGCTCTAACAATAAAAAATTCTTTGTGATGCCCATAAATTTTTGTGTTATAGGATTGGATGGGCATCTCTGTAGCTGACAGTGTAAATCTTAGTAATGAGACTATGGCTAACCTTGTTTAAGCAGCAGTACCTCTGAAGCTGTGTATGTATAAACTTGCAGGCTTAGTGGTGTTATGGAACAAGAACTTGCCTCGGAAAGAGATTATGATCTGAGGCCCCATGCAATGATGGATAACTAGATTGTCTTTAAATTGAGGAGAAAAGAAGGAGAGACTCATGCAGAGACATGTACCTTGTGGATGCAACAGGTTCAGATGCCTCATTTGGTATTGTGCATCATCTGGGCTGCAAAGTGTGATTTCTAAAAGTGGCCAATTTATTTGGCCTTTACTCCCTCTTCCATTGTTGGTGGCCTGCTGAGGAGCTCTGGACACTCTGGAGACACCCTAATTCGTGCCCACACAGAACACTTGTCTCAGAGTAGTCTTAGAAGAGTGTTCATGGCTTTCTGCTGACAATACTCTTCTCCTTCCTGTTCCTACCCTGTCCTCTCAGGGCTACTGTGGGTGTGGGATCCAGCACTGTGTCTGGGAACAAATGAAAGGCAATTCCCACAGATTCAAAGGCTGATGTACATACAGACAGATGCCTGTAGGAGGTGTGAGATCCTCTGCACATGCTGATGTTCTCTCTTTCTGCAGATAATGCACCAAGGGATGGCACACACCTTTCGGGCACTGCCCACTGTCCAGGAGACAAGTGTTCAATGAGAACTGAGCAAATGAACTCTGTTCTTGATATTCAAAAATACCCTTTGTAATTCTCATCCCTACTCTGAACCAGCCCTGCTGTGCATGGGGAGGGGGTTGGAGAGGGGTTACACGTGGAAGACCAAAGAATGGTGCTGAGCCCCAAGTGCTGCCGCACCCCGGGACAGCCGGGCAGGCTCTCTGGAGCATGGATGGCTCTTGTGCACTTCTGTTACCCATTGCATTAGGGATTCAGTTCTTAAATACGAATTACGCTTGTATTTTGCCTCAGAAAAACAATAGGCCCTGTTCATACTGAAGCATTTCAGTTCTAGAGGTTTATATTTCCTATTGTACCCAAAGACCTGTGGGTGCCAGCTGTCACTGGTGCTGCCATTGTATTATGATCCCCTGGCTAGTGCAGGAATTGTTGATTACGTTGCCTTTTGAATCAGTTGATTAACATGAATAATAGGCCAAAAAGGCTGTCAGCATTTTGACTTTAACTATAACTGTTACAATTAATTATGGGTTTAATTAGCATATATATCTAGCAGTAGAGAATATAATACTTTGTGGGTAACAGATGATCTTGCAGCTGTAACAGAAAATGTGATACAGGTTGGGGTACAGATAGTTATTAATAAATGGCTTCTATTGTTTGAGGTCCTTATTTATACAAATTAGTGGGCACGACATAATCAACCCAAACTGTATAATTTATAATAATTGATTTCATTTTGACTGACCACCAGTCGGCCTACTACATGCCCTCAGAAGAAAAATAGCCCTATTAGGATAAGTTTAATCCTAAACATAGCTAATGAATCCTATTACTTTAAGGTCATATTTGAAGCTTTTGTTAATTGTCAGAACCATTTTAAATTGATTAGAGTTAAATTAAATCAATGTAATGTTTAGAAAAACAATATTTCTAATGGATGAGGCCAAGCTGACCTCAAATAAACATATTTATCAACCGATTTCAGTGAATGAGAAGGCTAGCAGCTGGGCTCATAATTCATGATTGTCTATAATATGGGAAATGTCACTATCTAGGCCATTAATTATGTCAGGTAATAAATCTGTTGCTCACAGTTGAGCATTTGCCAGTTGGGGTAACAATCCCCTCAGCAAGGTTATGATGTTTAGAGACTCCCTCCTCACCTAAATCCACATTTTACAGTAGCAGAACAACTACATGAAACTTTATTGGGAATGAATATGGTGTTTTCCTAACTGTCAATTACCTGACAACATGCCAGGCTCTGATAACTTAGTGTGAAAGCATCATTAGAAATAAGAAGGGTGTTCTATGAGGAAAAAGTTTGACTTCACTGTGTAACATTTCCCAAGTTGGAGACATGAGCAGTTATTAATAGTTCTTTACAGACCACTAGTAAGTGACTGATTTCAGTAAATATATTGTGTGGCAAAATGTATGATGATAATTGCTTTGCAAAAGCTGGAGAGTGTGAGAAATTCAGAAGGGGTTGACATGAACTAGGCTACATAATATTTCACAGGTAGTGTCAGGTACAGTTTAATACAACAGGATATAGGAAAAATGATACACAGAAGTAGGATCAGCTTAAGGTTAATCATGCATTCAGCAGCTTAGGAAAATGTCTGGTGTTATTGCAGACAAATGACAAAAAACATCTGTTCCCTCTTCAATATTTTGTCAAAGAAAAACAACAAAGATAAATTCAATTTTCATAAGGAAAGGGTGAGAAAATAGGGTAAAAATGGAATCACAGTAAGGAGAGAGAAAAATTCTCTTTTATATAGTACTATCACAGAAGAAAAAACAGTATAAGTAATGTAATACAATATTTCTATTGAAAAGGAGCATGATAGGTGATGAAAAGTTCACTAAATAAAGAAGAATCTGGAGCAGATCAAAAAGATTCCTACCATTTTTTTGGGATGCTTTACTTATCCCCTAGAACTAGCCTTTCCATGTTGCAGGTCAATACAAAATGCTGTGTTCTGGTCAGCGTGTTAAAGTGACACTGTGTTTGCAGTGGGTAAAGCATCCTCTTACTGCAGGCTGTCCTGCTTTTGGAGTATCAGCTGGTTTTACATTTCAGGCTCAGCCAGAAGCTTCAATAATGAATTTGACCATTAGCCATGAACTTTACTAATAAATGGTCATATCCTGACAATATTAATCAAAAGTCTGTCAGTCTTAGATTTGGCACATGTGGTACAATGTACTAGCAGGTACACACTGCACTTACATGTATGTGGTCAGTATTTTTGCTTCATAGATTAGATATATCTTCATTGAATCACATCTGGACAGCCACAAATATGTTATGAACGGGCCTTTTTTTGCCCTATGTATCCCAACAGCTTCATGAGAAATAGTTGTGAAAATATGTACCCAAATGCAGGTTGTAAACTGAAACATATTGCAAACAACAGATAAATAAAAGGGCCTCTCAGTCAAAATTGTCTTCTATAAGAAGGAAAAAATACAGATGCTTTCTAGGTGCCCAAACAAAGCACAGCATCTTCTCTAAAAAGGTCCTGCCAGCAGTTCCACGGACAGACACTTATGACATAGGAAATAAGAAATATAACTAGAGGTCATCTGT
The DNA here is from genome assembly GCA_013400415.1 of Scytalopus superciliaris. NCBI lineage: Eukaryota > Metazoa > Chordata > Aves > Passeriformes > Rhinocryptidae > Scytalopus > Scytalopus superciliaris. The sequence continues at coordinate 1,592,207 of VXBX01008400.1, forward strand.
CAGGATGAGAGACTTCACATGAAACACCCGGAACTCCAGTCCAAGAACAGGGCACCTTGGTCTCTGCTGCTTCTCTTAGAAAGTCAAGCCAAGCGTTGGCCCCACATTTGCTCTCCCCGGATGGGAAATACTTTAGTTGGCACAGTTCAGCCTCCCTCGTGCTTTGGGGGCTGCCCTGACTGTGTATCTACTGTGCCAAGAGCTGCTCAGCCACCACTGCTCATGCAGTCCAGGACAGCTCATCGGAGTGGGTAAAATCCAGCTTTGCCTTCTATTTGGGCTAGACTCTTACATTAAGCTATTTGTGTTGCCGAGAATGAGACAAGCCATAGTGAAAGAGAAATTTACCCTAACACACACAAACTTCATTTACAGTGGGCTGAAGCTGCCACTTGACTCCAAATCTCTGCCAGTTACTTTGAAGATACTATTTGCAATTAAGCATTTAAATAGAAATTGGTTTTATTTGTATATAACTTATCAGCAGGTTTGGAAGAATATGAGAAAATCAAACCCTCAGCTATGAAACACTGCACTGGAGAGCAGCTTTAGGATATTAAGACAATTTGTGTGTGTATGAGAAAAAATAAGAGACCGTGTCTGTATGGGTGTATATAATTACTATTTCATTTCTTGGGTAAAAGCTGTATGTGTGTGTCTATGTGTGTGTGTGTGTGTGTGTGTCCTTTTCTTGAAGGCAAGGAAAATTGCTCTTCTAACCTGTCTTCAAAATGTAATAACTTTACTTGCAACCAACCACTGTAGACCTGGACTGGACTCTGAATTATTACTGTGAGTTGAAACATTTCTTTAACAAAACTGAGTCCTTTAATATCCCCCATCTCTGTTATTAGATGGACGAATGAATTTTACTTTGAACATAACATGTGGCATTGTCTGAAAATTGCCGGTATGAACTGAAGTTGGCAGGTATTTTCTTGCTCCCCTCGTCAGTGATTGCCATTTATTATATGTTGCACCTTTATCTGTCAAATACCGCAGAGCGCTATATTGATTTGTGTCTGCCGCAAAGCAAAGGTCACTTTGATCAACATACTACAAAACCAGAAAAAGTAGGGTTCTGACATTTCATTACCTGGGAAAAAAAGGACTAAAATAAATAAGAATATGTTTGAGAACAGAGCACTTCAATATCACAGTGTGCAGTAACTGTAATTAACAAAAGAACTGCTCTATTGAGGTTAAAGAGAAAAAAGAGAAGGCAGGTTTTCTTCCAGGGACTATTCTTTACATGAGTGATTCTGTAACATTACAGCTGTGATCTTACTGAAGGGTTACATTCATTACAAATCAAATATATTTTCTTCTCAGATTCAGACTTTTAATGAGCAATAAAACTCAAGAATTCTTTAGGAACTGGGCAAGATTTATAAAACTTTTAATTTTGAGTAAAAACCCTAATGAGATTGGGAAATTTTTGTGCTCTACCCAGATGAAGACATGGTTCCTGCCTAAGGAAATCACAGGAGAAAGGACTGGCCCCACTGAGACATGCTGCATGCCCCAGGTCCACAAGGAGTGAAAGGCGGAGTCAGAAATTAAACCCATCTCTCCATTTTCTAATTCTATTTCCCAATAACTTGGTTGTTTTTCAGAACTGGCACACAAAGGTTTGAAAGGAAAGTGATGTTGCAGGAGATCTAGTCTTTCTTCATGCCCTGTGTCTATTTGCACCCCCTACATATTTCTTCACTGGGATCAGCAGACACTTCTCTGTATTGTGTGAAGAAAACGGGACCAACATTTCTGTGGAAACTTTTCAGAGAAACCTCTGTTTTACGTTTTGGGAATCTGCTTTTAAAATCAGTATATTTCCCCATCCCTTTCTCAGCAGATCTTACAAAAAAAACCTTTTTTCTTTTTCTTTTTTTTTTTTTTTTCATAAAGCACCTCATTTTCCTAACACACATAATGATTTTGCATGTTTTGTTTCCCATGCAGCACCCTGATGCCCTCAAACTGGATCTGGTAATTCACACCCCTGGTCTTTCTAAATAGAAAAATGAATGTGTGGTCTCACAAGTACTGCTGCTCTACCTGAACATAGGCTATACAAAGTGGCTGCTTTCCTGTCATTACTGCTGGGAGGTTTTCTTTTTGCTGGCTTTCAGGCACAGTGCTCAGTTCTTCACCTGAAGGCACATTTGCATTGAAACAGAACGAGCAGTTACACCTGAGAGCTCTGCTATACCTACGATTGGTAGGGTGCATACCACAGCTTGCATAGCATATGGCAGTGCTTATCACGTCAATAACAAAGTCTGAATTATGCAATTCTTGGTTGTAATTATCTTTTATTATTATCAAGGGTCATTCCTGGCCTCTTCATCCTTTCATCTCATGTGGAATTTTGGGCTTCCTTATTAATTAAATAGCCAGTGTGATTGAATTTGTCAATTAGCTCTGCCTGACGGGATGAGCACTGATCCAAACAAGAGGCTTGATTCCACAAACTTGTTGCTGTAAGGGAGAGCCTTGCAGGGAGCTGGCTGGCAATAGTAGGCTCCTAGGACTTGGCAATCCCAAACCCAGTTAATTTGCAATTATTAGACCAGGTAAAAAATTCCATTTGAATGCCTTCCTACTAGGAAAGTACTGCTTATCAAGCATGAAACTTTCCACGTGGTTGTTTGATTTTATTAGAAATAGTGTGTTTGGAAAAAATCAGAGGTTGTTATATAGTGTTTTGCTGTTATAATTTTTTCTCAGATTCATATTGTAATCTAAGATAAATGAAGTTTAAACTGAAAATGGGAAGCAATGATTTTAACATTAAGAGAGGAGTCCTGACTGTCCTAGGTATTGGAAGAGTATTGCCATAATATTCTGTGTCACTGAAAATGTCCCACTAATAAAAAAATTGGACTCTGGGTTCAACAGTTATTTCAGCAAGACAATGTATGTTCCCTAATCCTAAACCACAGATTAAAGTCCCACAGGCCAGCAGGGCTGTGCATCTCTTAAGTATCTGTGCCTGAAAGGCACATTGGAAATGTATGCAAATGCAGCTCATCTCCATCCTGCTCCACTGTTCTCACTCCCTTTTTTCCTCCCTTTATCTTGACATGTTTACTATTTCTTCTGCACTGTGCTTCACTGAATAGCAGATCAAACTTCAAAGCAACTTTTAGTTTGAAATTTGTTTCCAAGCTCCTAAGCTATTCTTTTTCCGACAGCAGTGGATAAGAAATTGTCACTACCGCTGGTGACATGTCATCGGCAGATACAGGAATAACAGATGGGTAGCAGTGAGATAACAGGAAGGAACTTCTGTAAAAGATTGTGTTGACATCACCAACTCTGAGAGCAGAGGTAGAATGACCCCCAGAAGGGAATCCAATCCTCTCAGCTCTTTCTGACTCACAGGTGTTTCTTTCTTATTTATTTCAGTACACAGATCATATTGGATTTAAAATTGTTTGAAGTTTTAAAACAGCTATGTTAGAATTAATAGTAACTATTAAAAGAAATTAATAAAGGATGAATGGATTTAGCCACTAACTTCAGTGTTTTAAACGATACTACTAAAATGATAAAATTATCATAAATGATAAAATTATTGCTGAAGTAACTGGTAAAACTGAATGTCATTAATAAGAGTCAGGAATCCTTGATTGCACTATGAGATCAATGGGTTATGGCATTTTGATGTCAGGCTGATGGATCTGACTTTCTAAATGAAGAATGATTGATTATGACTCCTCAAAGTCATTATCAGCATATCTAGGCAACTCTTGACACCAACTATACATAACACCCATTATGATATGTCAAAATTCTTTGCTTTGGGTGGGTGATCATTATTTCTGAGGAAATTAATTGTTCTGATTACTTCAAGATATTATAGTATATTGCATAAAACAAAATAGTGCCTGGTATCTACAAGGAAAGCACCACAAAGGCCAAGGAAAGACAGTAATTTTTTATCCCTTAGTGCATTTTGTATCTAACAGATGGTTCACAAGACTATAAGAAAGCTGTTCTTTCTGATGGCACTAAGAAAATTATATAAAGCACAACATTGTCTTAATTTTCTGCACTTTATAAAAGTCTGTGAATTTTTCTTCCAAACCAGGAATGGCACAGACCCATAGCAAAACAGATTTCTTGATTTCAAAGAGAGCTGCATTAGTGCTAATTACTTTAGAAAACCCCCTGCTATGCTGCACTTCATATTTAAATTTTAAAAATATGTGACAATATTTTATTTATAGTACATTTCAGGCCAGTTCAAAGTTTTGCTCCAGGGTGTGAACTCCGTTGTGTGAAATGGTTGTACATGGATAACATGGACACTGTGATGGAGAGTATGTTAGTGCAGGGCATTGTTATGGTAATATAATAATGCCTGAACTATCCAGCCCAATACCACATTCTGCACTGAGCACTTTTGAAAGAAGTTGATATTAGAAAAGAAACCTCTGAATATAATTCTTAATAAAGGGTAAATTAAATTTGGTCTGTTCCTCAATACATGGTGTTTTATTGTCTCCTTCAGAATTCTTGGAAAAGCTCTGAGTCACTGAAGGAAAATCAGTCCCAGCAGGAATTTTTGCCACAACATCTGACAGAGTGAAAACAGAAAATATCCAGGAAGAGACAGATTTATCTGGGGAGACAGAGTACCCAACTGCCCTCTGCTACTATCTTCTGAATCACTAGATGTAGGATATACCAGATTTCAAACAGGCATTTCAAATCACCACATTTAACACTATATTAATTTGGCTTGGGGGACATCATAATGTATTGACTTTCCATCTAGAAGACTAAAACATTAGACAATTACTAGCTCAAGAATATCACTAATTCTGCCAAGTCCTGCCAATTATTTTGTCTCCCAAAGGACAAAAAATACAGAAAAGCTCCACACTGAGAAAATTACCTTTTTTTTAAAAAAAAAAAAAAAGGAAGAACTATTGTGAGTAAATATTCTTTTAAACCAGTGAATGATCTGATGAAAAAGATTTTTTTTTCCCTACTGGAAAACAGTTGGTGTCTGGCTGAAACAAGGGGCAGGCTTTTTCAGGTAGGGATTTGCTTTGGCATGCTTCTAGTAGGAGCTGGACTTTCACCTGTGGATCAGTTTTGCAACAGTCAGATCTTAAAAATAGCTCCCAATTACTTAATAAATAGTACTTCATACCTAAACAGATGTCTCTGCATTGGAAGGTCAGTGAGTTCTTAAGTGAACCGTGATGAAGGCACACCATTTTGTGTTTGAGGCCACAGCTCATACGCCAAGAAGGCGCTTGAGAGCTGGTGATGTCCAACCCTTGCTGTGCTCATCAACCTGCCATTTCACCTGACTAAGTAAGAGACCTCTGCTGGGTTTGTGAGGGCGTATTCCCGTGTATGGTATTGACTAATACATGAGTCACAATTTGCTCCTGCTCTGAGCGAGGCCCCGACACACACAAAGAGCTCTGTTCCACTTGGGTCTCTTCTTGTTTTATGTCGGCACTGACTGGGGCGAATGATTACACAAATCGCAGGACAGTGGAGATCTGTCCTGGGTCTCTGTTGCTGGAACATCACCAGCAGCAACATCCAGAGTTTTAGTTAGTGTAAATCAGTATAATTATGAGCGAGTGTGTTCAGGAGAGCCATTGCTTGGCAATTTGTCAGATCTTAAGGAATTTCCTAATGTTACATCATCATATGATTGCAGTAAAATCCTAGTAAGCAAAGACTGGATCAGGGCCTAAGTGTCAATTCAAAGTCATAGCACTCTAGGTTGGTTTTGTTTTTTTAATTCAGTTTCTTTTCTGTGAAAAGAAAAAGAAATGCAAAATCTGCCCACATCTGGTAGATTTGATGTGATGAACAGCTCATAATCTGCTAACTGAAGCCTTCTAAGCAGATCATCAGTTACACCACAATATTTCTTCATAGTGGAGAAGTCTGTTACAATTTAATAGTGATGCTACAGAATTTAAATAGTGAGCTTATAGAAATTGCCCTGTATATCTCCAGGCCTCACTGTTGCATGCTTGCATGTTGTCCAGTTGTGGCAATATGAACGCTTTGTAGAAGAGAACACTGTTTTCCTTAATTTTTACAAACAGAGCGAGACTGAATCTGTTTACAGCAGCTCCAACATTGGAGTTTGCAGGGTCCTCTCACACCCCTTCCCAGCACATCCGTTTGTTTCTCTGGCTCCCAAACTTTCCCCTGGGAGGGCTTTCCCCTGATGCCTGCTGTCACAGGGTGCACAGTCCTTCTGGAGCTGTGTAGATCGTATTTTGCTTAAGAAGTCCCTGAGAAAATAATAAAATCCTCCAAATAAATTGCTGAAATTCAGCCATGTGTTGTTTGTCCCCAAGTGCTTCCCTTCCAGCTGCTGCATATAAATTTTTTTATTTTTTTGTAATTCTCCTTTTTTGTTTTACCTTCTCTGGAATACATCTGTATACCTTTTATTCTGCAAAATCAATGAATCAGTAGTCAGTGATGTTTCTGAAATGTTTGGTCATGAAGAGGAGTGGTGGAGGCATTTGGGTTGATCTCACTAATACACAGCCAAACCTGCCTGACAATATGTGCTGAAAAAGTGCAGGGTTTATCATATATGCTGAGCATCACTGAAGACACGGTGAAGATACTTTTTAGGAAAGAAGATAACTGCATGTACTGTTAAAAAATACAAAAGAAAAAAATTAAATGCCACTTACTGCTGTTAAAGTTTGTATTTATTTTTAATATTTTTCTCCATAAATATTAAAATTCCTTAATATTTGCAAATGAGCTTGGCTTTTGCATTACTTGACAGCTATCTATTTGGCATATATACACTACAGCTTAACAAACAGAAAGCAAAAAACAAGGCCTGAAATACCAGCCATTGTGCACAAAAATCCACGTCAATGGATTTTTAGCATGACATGTAGGTTTAATAATCATGGAAGCAGTACTTAAATGATGTGATTCTGTAACTGTATTCCACTGAGAACTCCTGGTCCATGAAACTGTGTGGCATTACTTGCCAGGGACACCAAGGAACATGTCCATTACAAGTCTGCCATGTGCACACACGGAGGTCGGAGGTACTGGAACATGAGCAGTGAGGTGCAGCTTTGGATCATGGACACTTTCATGGCAGTTTATAGATAGACCTGCAAACATCAAAATCCAGGACCAAGTCTAGGTCTGTAAACAAGTAAGGATGAATGGCTTAGTACTGTATTCCAAGTACTACTTAGCCTTGATCACCTTTGAACTGACTCTTTATGGAGCCAGTTCATTGTGCTTTCCAGTAGGAAGTAACTTCATATATGCCAGTAACTCTAATAAAGGCAGATTTACTAAAATCCCAAGTCCTCAGCTTATTGAGTGAGGAACTCACCCCTAGACAACCAGTTTCCAATTTTAGGAAGTATTTGACTCTTAAACTTCCAGGGAAATATGAGCTTACGATGACTAAAGCAGCTCTGTTGGTCTGCAGAGCATTTGGGGCAATTACCTTATTGCCTTATTCATTGCTGTGAGGTGTTAACCCAGACACCCAGGAATGGTAATTTAGATGTCATGAGGGGTTATGGAACTCCTCATGTAAGAAAGATCTGTACAATTTGCTGTGAGTGACATCTCATCTTAGTGTCACAAGGGGGTGATAGCTGGATGATAATGCCACTTATTTGTTTCTTCCCTCATCCATGCTAGAAGAAAAATCTAGCAAAACAGGAAGGTTCCTAGCAAAGCAGCACAGTCACTTGTTATATTAATGACTGTTTTTTATTGTTTAGACTTCAGTAAGACATTCAGTAAGAATGTTTCGCTCTTGATACTGTACAACTGGGGAACTAAAGATGACTCTTTTCTCAAAAAGCTTTCAAAGAAAAACTGTGCTAGCCACAGAAAGATGGCCTAATGCAGTCCTGGTCAAATAGTAGTCTGTGAGTTAAATTTTTGCTCATTTGCATGGCATAAAATGAGTGTCAGTTCTGATTAACTGGGCTTGGTTTGAAAGCTGGAAGAGTAGCACTGCCAGCATGAGCTGGAGAGCAAGTCAAAGACAGCGTAGGGCTGTGTAATATCACAAGAGCTGGTGACAAACAGAAGATTCTCCTATGCAGGAAAGTGGTTCCTTCTCTCTTCCCATCCTGATTCCTATTTTTTTTTAGGATGAGGGTTTGAAGAAATGAAGAATAGCAGTAGCTTAAAAAAACCCATAAAACTCTTGTGAATATAACTGGAAAAGGCTTTCACTATTGCATTGATGAAGTAATCTGAAAGGAGTGCTGCTCCTAAAAGAGGCAAAGTTAAGTGGAAGATTTGGAGGAGGAGGCCAATTTCAGTTTTATGACATAAGCTCTTATTCCATGAAAATTCCTTCTAGGCACTTATTCAGACCAATAAAGAAGCAAAAATGTAATCCATGGACTACTGCTTAGGCCATCACTTGAGTGTTTCAAGGCTATAACTTAGAGATGTGATTTTCCCCAACCCCCCATCCCATCCCACAGAAAACTTGTGATTTTATGTGCTTTTTTATGCATGTATTAAACAAATGGCACAGCTGAATAGCTTTTCTTAAAAACTGGACATTCACCAAAAAGAAGTTTGCCAGCACAGACAATTAGGCTTTCTTCTTTTAACAATAGATTGACTGACTGGCACATTTGAAATGCGAGCGTATTTTTTATTCCTCTGTTCACCCTTTGAGCTGATAAACATGAACAATGGGAAACAGCTGGGACAGGAAAACATTTTAGTTTGTATTTTCAAAGCAAGCAAGAAATAAACCCATCAGTGGGAGCCAGATCACATCTTCTGCCTTAGGGGTAGTCAGCAATTGGGGGGAAAAATACGATCCATATTTTTAATCAAACATTACATATTTATTAATGTGCAGCTGGCCTATTGTGTGCATGATTTTTTTTCTTTAACGCTGTGCTGCGTCCGTCAGCCTGACATTGTTCTGTAACTGACATTACTCTATAAGGATCTGGAAATGCACAGATTTAATAGGAATCATTGAGACAATTGCTTTCTGTATTATTAGGTCTGTGTGACGTAGGTACCATCTGAAATTCAATTTTAGAAGAAAAATAAGATATTGTTCTATCAAGGCAATTTTGTGCACCTGTGATACAGTAAGAACATGCACCCCCACTCTCCTATTTTCCTCCTCGCCCATCTAACTTCACAGCCATGTAATGATATGTGCCACTCTTTTGTTAAAAATGTTTGGCCAAATGTATTTTGATGCTTATTGAGATTAAACTTTCAGTACATCTCCCTGGTAGCAAAGGTTGGGCTGTTCATTAGTTGGAGGTTTGGCCTTGTCAGGTTCCATTGACTGCTGGCTAAAAGGATCACTTTATCATCATTTGTCTGCAATGGAGACAGTCTTTATTCAGCCTTGATTCCTCTGGGGTCACAGCTGTCATAACTTCACTTGCTTTATAATGCAGACCCCAGTTTTGCAATCCCCTTAGGTAATTGTCTAATAGATTCAGTTTACCTTAATATAAGTAATATGTTATTTACAAAGAAATACAAGGAAAAGGAAGGGACAATATTGCTTAAAAACATCCTCCCTCCCTCCTTCCACCCCCAACCTACTGCTTGGGATCAACCATTCAAAAATTATGTTAAACACAGTTCTTATTTTGAACCTCAAAGGGAAATATATACTTTTATTCCCTGAGTTTTACTCTGATCCTTCAGCTTGAAATCTCTAGACTGAACCCTCAGGCCTGGTTTTCCACTGGTGAAAGTTGAGATAACTGCAGATTTTGACAAGGCTATGGTGTTTTGGAGAACAAGGCCTTCACTTGCTCTATTGTTCAGATCCTGTATCTAAAAGAAGTCTGGGGAGTTGAGGTTGTCTTAATTTATTTTTCGGGATTACTTTAGTTTTGAGATTTGTTGCAACACACTGAAAATGTTCAACAGGGAATATACAGAGATGTTTAATCACAAACAACATATTTCATCCTTTTTTGTTCTTTTTCCTTTAGCTGTGTGAAACTGCTGCCACCATCCTTGTCAATACATAGCAGGATTTTCCTCAAAAACTTACCGCTCCAGTGATCCTGCCCCTGTACTCTGNTACTGGAGGTGTATTTTTTATATTGGAGGTGGCACTGAGTGCCATGATCTAGTAAAGGACTGAAGTTGGACCAAGGGTTGGACTTGATGATCTCGGAGGTCTTTTCGAACCCGATCCATTCTATGATTTTATGATTCTATGATTCTATATACTCTAACAATGGCATATTCTCATAGCAGTTGCAAGTTCCACTCAGTCATACCTTGTGTGTGCAATTATGCACTAACATGTGTTGAATTTCCCAGCTAATATCTTAACCAGAAGTTGATTTTCATTGAAGCTTCTAATTCAATGCCACAAGTGATTGCACTGCAATATCTTAATTACAGTTGGAGGTTGATAAGTAAACAAGGAAATGGAGCCATAATTCTGTGGAAAGTTACCCTTTAAATATTAGCTTTCATTTATTTTTTCTTATTTTTTTCACAAATATCTTTGATATAAGACATTAATTCAATTTAGTTATAGAGAAAATAAATATTACATGGGGGGGGGGGGAGGGA
>VXBX01008400.1:1602796-1682009 GCA_013400415.1 Scytalopus superciliaris
TGTGGGAAAAAAAAAATTATAAAGGGGGGGGGGGGGAAGGAAACAAACAAAAACCCCACAGCCCCCAAAGCAATCTTTTAAAGGATTGAATAAAAACCAGATATAAATGTCTGTTTCTATGTGTACTGCTGCACAATCCATGAAAACAGCCTTTAAGACAACTTATCTTACAAAGGAAAATGTCACTAGATGTAGTGTGGATCATTAGGTGTACTTCAGTGCATTCGTCTGCCTGTACCCCACTTTGATTACTATACAGCAAAGATGGCCACAAGCACTCAGAAAGTTTTATTGAGGTTTAAATCTTCATTCAAATGATATAAAGGGGCATTGAATGAAGATTTAGAACTCTATAAAGCTGCTTGGCAGTGTCTGTGGCAATCTATGCCACATAAAAACTGAAATGCTTCTACTTTCTTATTGAAACATTTCTACTGTAATTCTTTAATATTAGGTAGCAGCCACAGTGTTGGGACATTACCACATCTGGGAGTATTTCTCTTAGCGAGGCGCTTGCCTGCTATCAGTTGTGCAGGATATTATAGAACGTACACATTGTTGATGTCTAGGACATAATGGAAGAGGAATTGTTACTGCAATTACATATTATTATGCTTTTCAGAAGATAATGGAGGTTCATTCATGTGAGTATTTTGAACTAGCAAATACCCTAATTGCTTACATGTCTGTTATAATCCTAAATCCCGTTGACATATCTGATGTACTGTTGAATTTTCATCTGGCCACTCATACATGTACTCTTTATGGTTTTCCTCTGACCTGCATGAACTGTGCAAACAAGGAACACAAGTGTCTTGCACATTGCTTTTGCAATTTTGGTCTAAGAAAACACCCGGGGGAACAGGGAGACAGAGCACTGTAACCAAGTGCATTTTTTTCAGGAATGCAGAATTAGCCCGTGCAAGAGCAGGATAAGTGCAAATGATCTGATTATGCTATAATGACAAATTTATGAAACGAAGAGTGTGTGTATTGTTTCAACTGTCCTTTCACAACATATCGGATTGACAGAGAATGTGTGGCAAATTATTCACCCATTCACTTAACCAGGAAACAAAGGGAGATGATTAAGAAACATCAGTATTCCGAAGCAGCAATCAAACTGACCCTGCCAAGGAGCGAAGAACAGCAAGCCCAGCCAAAAAGTGCTGCAGTCTTCTCGCTTTACAACTACAGGTTTATGGCCAGCATTGTTTCACAGACTCTCCTGAGGTAGCAAGCTGGGCAACAGGGATAACAACAGCTCGCTGCGTGGGAACAGCATAGTTCCTATGGCATTCTCGTGTTCACATTGAGTGACAGAAAACGTTGGGAGAAAAGATGTGTGCTTTCATAAATTCTTGCTTAATAATCCACTAGAGGGAGCTTATGTATAACCTCTGCTAGGCCAATTATATCAAAGCTTGGGTTTGCATAATTAACGAAGTTGAGGTAGTTTATGAGGGAGATAAGTTGTTCTTTTCTCCACTTGTCATCTTGGGGCTCAGGAACGGCATGTCTGAAGACTCCAGTTCTAGACAAAATCCTAATTTGCTTTTCTCAAATGAAAGCCGCATTCTTGTTGGCGTTAAGTGAGCTTCACCTTCATCATCTCCAGACTCGAACCTGAGAGGGAGCAGCCACTGCTGAGGGAGGACTTTGCCTAAAGCATTAGCAGGGCTTAACTTAACCTGTCCTCTGCCTTTGCCTATTTCAATTGACTGTAAAACAATAATTCAGTCACTAGTATACCCACAGAAGAAATAAGCAAACTACCTGAATTGCAGATGTTGCTTCTTGTTTATTTCAGCAGGACAAGGCTTACAGCACAGTGTTTGCCTTGGGGCTGCTTGCTTTTCAAGTGGAAACTCTGTCTTCTTTCGCAGAGGGGAGGCAGCTGGTATAAAATTTTATGTCCTTCACAATATTTAACATGCAAACACCTTCAACTATTTCCTATAATGTTAACTAATAAAAGATAGGTTTAGCTCTGTCATATCAGAAACGTGAACTTTAGTTTAGTAGCAGATATGCACTTGCAATTACAATTCTAGCTAAATCTAGGGATAACACACTTTCAAGCTACATACCCACACAGTACAGTCTAGCTAAGTAGTCAGATACACTATCAAAAAGCTTATCATAAAACTTGAAATTGCTGTATCCTTTACACTCATTTTGTTGCCTTTTTTTCTTTCTATTTTTTCTGTTGGAAGAGAAAACTTATGACTACACTTCAGCTGTCACCAGCTTTCAAGGTTATACTGATAGGAATGAGAAACATATTCCTAATCTGCATACCAATGCATTGAGAATGCAAAGGCAGGCTTTTTGCCATTGAATAGATGATGATAAGGTCTTAAGTCTTTTGAATTTCTTGTGTTGTACTTGTATTATCATATGATTTCTTAAGCTAGGAATGAATATGTAAATTTCTTGCCACTGACTTGCTCCAAAATAATGGACATTACACTTCCACAGTGGCAATTCAGAGTGTAAAATTGATTAATATTTGTTTTCAAAATGACATGCAATGATGTATGGATCCCTTTACAACTTAAATTAATACTTTAAAGAGATGAATGGTCTCTACAGAGGATGTTAAAGTTCAAGCTGAAAAATTTGCATATTTATATTACAACCAACTGATAATAATTGTTGAAACAGAATGTAATGTGGTTCGTTTTTCATTTTAATCTGGTTGTACTCAAACACAGGACCTCATTAACTTCCAGCAACTAATACAGCATTATCAGTCCCCATAAAACAGGCTTGCCTTGAATTTATGAATTTCAAAGACTGTTTCCAGTGGTGGATCCCTGTTAAACACTGGGTCAGTCACTAGCATGTGAACTATATGTCATACGCTGCAGAAGCATGAAAGTTACCTGGGCTAAAGTGCTTGAGAATCCCATGGCCAGTTGCCCCTTGCCAGCTGACACCTCAAGCCAGAATTAAGGTGTGATACAAACATCTTGCCTTTGATGGCTCACCAAAGTCAGAATATTTTGCTCTGAATGACCAAAGTGAGGAAATGCAGCTTCATCCACTTGAGGCTGGGTGATACTCTTTAGCGTTAAACCAAACCAAACCAGCCAACCAGACAAAAAACAAACCAAAAAAGAGCAAGAGATCTTTCCTGAAGATTTAACTTTTATAAAGGGAAAATGCAGAACTTTTCATGAAGTAGATAAGCACACTTGGAAGATACTGAGGATTCAGCCCAAGGGAATACTATTCCACTTGGATCATAAAAGAAGCATATTACCAACATGCCTTAGGTAGTTCATTATAGGTATTCTTGTAGCAGGCGTATCAGGTAATCTCTGCAAGCACATCTCTATAAGAATGAAGAGTCAGCAAGAATCTTCACAAGTCTGTGAATTTCTTGTGAAATGGATATTGAATCTTCTAAGAATTATGCTTATTTCTTTAGTTCACTAAAAGTTGATGGTTATAAAAAGAGGACGTATTGCTTACAGTGACCCTCTTCAACTTTTTTTTTTCATTTTCCCACATAAGTGCTAATTAAAGGATGGTGTGATTAGCTTATTTCTATCAACAAAATTACTTTGGAGAAAACAATAAACTATTTTTTTTATGTCGTCTCATATTTTGACAGCAAACATGAACTAAAATTCCATGGGCCTAAGAACTCACATTGATCCATGTGTTCAAGAGGTCTGGTGTACGGCTGGTCTGGGAGGATGGGAAAGAAAATACAACTTTCCTTTAAGACTATAACACTCCAAGTAACTTGGGACTCCAAAGGGCTGTCTGACAGCTGGCAGTAGCTGGAGTATGGATACATTTGTAATCTCCTAACTATATTCTGACAGGGAAGAGGGTAACATTCCTAAACTAACTTCCTGTAGTCCAGATGTTGTCTTTAGGCAAAGAACAGGTCAGTTAGGTCAGCCCCATGGCTGCTTTGTGCAATACTGGGAAAGTCCCGAGAGGCTGAGAAAAAGAGAAGGAACACTACAGAAACTCTGTAGACAAAGTAAATGTATACTTTGCTAATAAGAAAAAGAATAACAAGAACTTTTATTTAAATGAATTAAAAGCTCTGAAAAATACCTGGCATTATAACTACTATTTCCTAAGAAGCCATCCACATTTCCCATTATAACCTCATGAAAATCTTTTTTGTATATATTCCTATCAGCTGAAATACACCTGGAAGACAACCTGTTCCAGCACCGTAGTGACTGGACATTCATTTGTTGCAACTCTCTAATGGTGCAAGATTTGACTCTTTGGATGCTCCTTGCAAAAGGAATTCACAGAACAGGCCAGGAAGATGACCTGTTGATCCCCAGATTTGTTATTGAATGAGCTATGCTGCATCCAAGCCACCACAATACTTAAAAACAAGATCAAAAAGAGGAGAGGCAGTGTAGTAAAACCTCTGCTCCTCTATGAGCTCATCCATCCTACATGCTGGGAACTACATAATGACTAAATAATTGATTTTTCATATTGAAGGGAATGTCCCTTCCTACAGAGGTCTGTAGTGGGACGTGCTGTAACATATTCTTAACTAACTCAGAAAAATGAAGGAGTGCATATTCTGGAGACATTACCCAGGACAGTGAAAACATAAAGTGATGGAGACTTGGTGAAGAATCTCTGAGCAACTTGTTAATAAAATGGCTGAAGATGCTGACAAAAGCAAAGAGTACACAGGTGGGGGGAAGGGAAGAGAAAACAATACCCCAAAACAGAAACACAGTATGCTACCCTAAATAATTTATTAGCACTTGGCAAAGTGGCAGAGTAATTATGGACAGTAAACATTAACTCAGTGCTTACGTGAGGAATGGAAAAAAACTTTATTTATACACAGCACCCTGGATTCCTGAATACTTTGTAGTGTTTGATCTCGAATGTGTTATTACAGAACAACACAGAGAAAAACAATAACAACAACATTTTTTTAATCATTTCTGAAAAATTAATTAGATAAGATTCCTTTGATTAGGACAGGAAAGCTTGAGAGAAAATTTGTGAGAAATCTGTAAAAACATGCCTTAACATGGAGAAGTTGAATTGAGAATAAATTCACCATTTCTCATACTACATCAATTAGGGATCAGTCTGGGAAATTACAAAACAGCAAGTAGATAGAAATACATATTTCTTTACATGTTTTATCAAACCATATATTTGGATGTTTAAAGTGTGGAAGGGTTCATAAATTGGCTGGAGAAAATTCAAACAAGAAATGTTCATCGGAAATTCTTAAACACAACGATACGGATATAAACAGCAGCCCTGAACTCCAGATTGATGGAAATAGTAAGACTGACAGGAGGAAAGCTTGATTTCATTGCTGCAGCCTTATGCCTGTTTTTGCAAACATCTGCAGGAGACAGGATGTAGGACTTGCACAGCCACTGCTGTGCTCCGATGGACTGAAGGAAAGGCACAGAACAGGAACACAGGAATGCTTGTTCTATTCCAGTCACAGCTAAGCAGATCACAAAATATTTTGTTTTTCAGCCCCACCAACCATGCTGGTGAATTTTCTCACTGTAGCAAAATTCTTTGCCAGTGAAACCAGACTTTTCAAGTACAAGTTCTGGCAATCCCTATGAGGCAATGAGGGTGAGTTAAGCCATCAGAAATATCTATTTACACGTGGAAATTGTTAGCAATACTGGTCTCCTTTTCCCCAGAGACAGCTCCATTGCAGCAGCCTTGGAAAACACATGTATGCATGCACACACACACACACACACACGCACACACACACACTCACACACATGGAGAAACAATCAATAGATACACTTAGAAAGCCTGTTATACCATGTTGTGCTTCATGGATTTTGATAATATCAATCATAATTGAGTTAGATATAATCCATCTGACTTTTAGTGTGCTGGGGTCAGCTGGGGACGCAATGCCTCACTTCACATCAATTACCACGTATAGTAAGGTGGTGGTAAGCAATTCCATTTGATAGTTTGCAGCTATAAATAATTATATGGCAATAGCAGTAAAGTTGGCTCTTGGGCACAATACAGAATCATGAATTTTCATTTACTTATATCTCAGAAGCTGTTAGGCCTACTGGTTTGAAATGTGAACCCCTGATTAGGTATATCAGTCTTTCTATTAATGCAGTATATGCAGCTGGTAGATGCTTTTGAACGAACATTTTATACTTTCTCTTATTTCATGAGAATATTTTCATTATAAGTATTGACCACGTGATACACAAGAATTGATTAGAAATTGCTATGACAAAGCAAACCTGATTTCATTCTCCTTTATTATCCTGTTCAATCTTTCATTCAGTTTAGGGTATATCCTATCCAAGTCTCTGCAGGATTTCAGTATGATGTTTTCTACATGCAGCATAACAAATTCTCAGCAATTTGAAAACATACAAAGTAAAGCAGGTTTATTACTCACAACAGCAGTGCACAAAGGTTGCGAAATAATCAGAGATTTTATTTAATTCCTTGCTTTGCCTGGACACACGTTCCTTTTAAAATTATGGTTTTTATTATATCTTCTGTGTTTTAAGATTAGTCAGCAGTGACAGACTGGACATAAAGTCAGATTAGGAATAAAGAGTATGGAATGGAGTTTAGCCAATTTAAATGTGAAAATCAGAAAAGAACCAGCATGAGGGACAACTGAGGAAGGCTGGACAAGTACAGTAAGAATGGGATGATAAAGCAGAGAACTGGAGGAAGTACAAAAGTCCAGTTTCCTTAAACATGGAGGTATCTCTGTGGCCCATGAAAATACAAGAGAATTCTCTTGAAGTTTTAAAATCACTATGAAAGTGAGGAGTGTGAAGATTCAAAAGAGTCTGAGAATTAGATAATTCATTTACCTTTAAAAAATTATCCACTTGCACAAATTTACTAGCCAAACTTTCACCTAAAAGTGAGGAATACTAGGTGATAGAGGGGTGAGGGAGTGTCCATATCCACTCTTACACGTGTGGCATGGGTAAGAAATGAAATACCCTAATAAACTAATTTTTTTTTTTTTAATGCTTTTCTACATTTGAACTTTTAAGTTAAAATCTGAAATTTTAAGGAACGCCTACTATGTCTAACAAAGTTTTATAGACTAAGAATTTGGTTCAAAATCAACAAAGAATCACAGCCTCCCAATACTTGTCCACTGGGAGCTTATATTCTTGACACTTCAAAAAATTAAGCTTTACGCTATCTGAGGAAGAGTGTCTTGTTGAATAATGCTGAGAGTCTCTGCAGAACTAACATGCTGTGATTCAGTGATCTTGGCTTATCAGAAGGTGGACAAGGCTGTGAAAGTGAAACATACCCGGCCTGTGGTCATTTGTTCATGTACAACATACATCTGACAAGAAGAAACCCATCACAACCAGCAGCTTCTGCCATATACCATATTTCACCATCAGTCACAGAATGAATATAGGAACATTTCATGCTCTCTCCTGGAGATTTCTGTGGTAGAACAGGGGCTAATTTTCCTGTTAAGATTATTTTCAGACGTGAGTATGCCACAAACAGGTATTCCAGAGCACTCACACAGAGCACTACTAGCAGTCTGCAGAGGTGCTGGGGCTGGAGGTGCTGTGCACCACAAAATGACAGGAATCAAACGATGTGAAATGGGGCTGCAATGGCCATTCAGCATCAGGAAGGATTTAGCAGTGAAGAACAAAGATGCATTGTCAGCAAGACACTGCCATGGGATCTTGATTTTAGGAAAGTCTTTCTCTTTCTGTCACCCTGACCTGAAGACCAATTTTAAAAACCAATAGCATTGTGAACAGTAAGGAAAATCAAAAAATGTTAAGCAACCTGAGAAAGAATTAATTTCAGAAAAATTCTTCTAACCAGGAGGAAGATTAAATGCCTAAATGATGTCATAGATATTTGAACAAGAGTCAACCATTTAAAGAAAAGGGAGATTATATGTGCCAGAGGAATGTACAATTGCCACTAATAGATAAATCACTACAAAACATTTGAATAAAGCCCAGAAGGTTTGCTGTGTGATCAGGTGAAAATTATATCCTTACTTATGATTTGATAGGATAGATCTAATTTTAGTAATGCAACCTATGTAAAAATTACAGATCCATAGATTTGGAAGGCCCAGGTTGCAACCCACAGAGCAGCACTTGCTGATCAGAGAACGAGTATTTAGCAGCAGGAATTGAACTGCAATCAACAAGGAGACTGATTTGTGTTCTAAATTGGTGTTTAGCAGCATGATCTGAACTGCAATCAAGGGAGAACTCATAGCATTTTCTAGGGGGAACAAATGGATTGTTTCCAATCTCATTACAGAAAATATTTGTAGCAGCTTAAATTAGATTGGAGAATATCCCAAATTATTTTAACATGAGATCTGCAGAAAGAGAACTTTTGGAATATGTTTTAAAGGAAAAACCTGCACAAATGTAAAGGTTTTAAGAAAAGATTTACTCTAAGGGTGCCTTTTATGCTTTTTCATATTATAAAAGGAAAAAATTCTGAATTACAATATAACAAGTATGTATTTTGTGTCTGCCATTTTAACTCTTCTTTCATTAATTTCAATGCTCTATAATGTGCTGCTACACCTGCATGAGTTGTTGTTTGGGTTCTTTTCAGCAAAGTATAACGCTTCCCAGAAAAATTGCAACCCATAAGAAAGGTATATTGCCTTGTGTCATAGGCCAGTTCTCTGACATCACTGCTCAGAGGGGTAGAGATCAGAGCATCAGGTAATAATGCCTAGGCATAAATATTATTCAAGGATTTGGTGGCCTTTCCATGAACCTGATACACTGTGCATCATCCCAGTTGGCACTGTTTTCCCTGTAATCATGTAATCAATTTTATATTATACCCAAAGCTAATATTGTACAATATTCTCACAATTGAATATTTTAGCAACCACCTCTCATGCCGGTTTTGTATTTTGTGTCTGTCTTGTGTTTTTCCTCTTCTAACTCAATCACAGCCAACGGTCAATCTGAAGATCTGGCTACCCGGCCTGTTGCCATACCTTTGCATATTCATGAGTAAAATCTTTCCATATCCACATGGCAAACCTTTCAAACTGTCATAAGGAAGAAATAATCACCTTTTCTTTAAAATCAAACAAAGCCCACCAGAGCTGTGTTCTTTGTATAATAGTTAACATTGTCACTAGTAATCAATTTATTTTACTGGTAAAGACAGTATTCTCATGACAAGTCAAAGACCTTTGGAAACAGTACATCTGTGCCTGCTATTTAAGCACACACAGACACAAAGAAGCAGAATATATTAGAAACAAAAAATATGTCAGCTTGTATAATGGTCCCATTGTTTGCTCTACCAGAGAGGGATTGTGCCATAACATATGACGCTGAATGTGCTTTTCTTGTTCTCCAGCCTTCATAATAAAGTATTTGATGCAAATACTCTAATCACATGGAGAAGATGCGGATGTTAGTTGTCCTTCCTTTCATTGCTATTCCTGCTGCCTCAAGAAATATATTTTTATGAATATTAAAAAACCCAAACAGTAAATTGATGGAATCCTGCTTTAGTGTATTACTTTCAATAGCAGGCGCTTGATTCACACTTGCCTCAATATGAGCCCCTCTGCCAGACACTGAAGCTGCATGACTGCAATGTTCAGAAAATGTCACCTCTCTGTGGCTTCTCCATTAGGATGCTGAATTATTTTGTATAGGATAAAACAGAAGAGGCAGGAAAAGGCCCAGAGACCAGCACACAGCCTATGCCAATGTATTAAACTGCTCCATATAGCACTGTAGCTGTATGCAGCCCTGTGCAGCATTTCCTAAGGGGTAGTGCCCATGATTTAAAAAAAAAAAAAAAAAAAAAAAAGAGTTTTCCAGGGGTGTAAGAAGAACTAGAACAGGTGAGTTCATTCATTTATAACACTTCCTCCTGAGCAAGGGAAGTCTAAGGTGCAACTTCAAATACCCGAAGTGACCTTAAGTAGCAAGGAGCACATTGACCTTTAATTATGCTGCATGGACTGTAGAACTATTCAGTGCTAAAACAGTTCATCCAGTTCAATATTTCTGTTCCTACTCACTCATTTATCAAGGCTTGATAAAGAATAGGAAATATCTGCCCACAAGTGAGGGAAAGGGCAGGAATAACTGTGGAGAGGACTGTGGCTTGTAAAATAAGGGCTGGAGGCAGAAAGGAGTTGCAGGTCCACCCCAGGCACACTCTACAAAGCGCCATTCTCTGCTGACAGGCAACAAACCCCTTGGCAAGCCTGACTCTTCCCTGGCTGTGCACATCACTGCACAACTGGAAGCTGCTGATTTTTCTCTAATGAGAGAAAGGGTTCCCCAGGAGCACACAGGACAGGGAGTCATTCCTTTATCCTGGCATACTCTGTCGTAGCACAGCTACACAACACTTCTATCAGAAGCAGCAGCCTCTACCCAAGTCACACCTACTGCCACACATCTCGTGGAGTTTTGCAGCAGCCCTCTAGATAACAGGAGAGCTTCCAGACTTCTGCTTTGTGAGACCTAAACATGATCTACCCAAGTAGTTTGGTTGAACTGTAATAAGTGTTCTCTCCTTGTCTAGAGTTGGACTGAGAGGACAGGGCAGGCAATACTCTTCTGCTTTCCTTCTCTAGGCATTCATTCATTAATTGGGCTGTTACATGCATGTCTACATTGCATGCACTTGACAAGCACATGGGGATTTAGAAAATCCATAGCTTCCAAGCTGTATTTTCAAATATCAGTTTTTTCCTTAAGGAAATCAAGGAAACTTCATATGTGTGTGCGTCAGCCACTGCAGAAAGCCATAGTGCACCAAGATCAACTTTAAACCAGCACCAGTTAAATTGAATAGACTAAGTATTGCCTGATGCAGCAGGCAACCAGTGTGAAACAACCAGAAATAAAATCAGAGACACAATTAAAAAGGTCTGTTAAAAGTACCCTATAGTATTCATCTAGGTCCGTGTGGCCATTAAGGTCTGGCATGAGCAGAAGGGGCCTATAGTGGTTTGTGTAAGAGATGAAGCTCCTCGGGACCCATTAACAACCTCAGCAGCCCTTCCCCCAAACACTGGACAATGTAACAAAATTCCTACATCTGAAAAGCCCACTCTATAAACAAAGATGAAATCTGAATATTCAAACCTTTGGCCCTCCTGCTGAGCACAGCTGAGCATGCTGCAGCTCAACTTCAAAGGCAAAAGAGCCATGAGAAAGGAAGCGAAGCCTTAGAGCACTGGGGGGACTGCCTGGCTGAGCTGTGTGACCGTGTGTGTGTGCTGTTAAACAGCACTGTGATGTACACAGCAGATCTGCAGCTCTGCAAAAACACACTCAACATTTGGTTATTCTCACACAGGGTCAAATGCACCTAGTTATTACTTGGCTGTTAATTTGTATTTTAAAAGCCAGCTCTGAATATTTTACTGCTATAATGTAACTTGCTGTGGGTTAGATAAGAATTAAGGCTATGCAGTGATAGCAGAGGCTACTTTGTGCTGGGACCAGGTGCTTCAGGCCATGGAGCTTTTGGATCCTGGAGCACATGGCTGGGACCATGCAGAGGACAAGTACCAAACCTCACATACCTGGGCTGTGTGGTGAGGCCAGGGCTGCAAACTGGGACTCACCAAGGATGGAAACTGATTCCTGGGGCACAAAGAGAGTCAGGCTTACACTGCAACAACCAAGACTGGTGATTTAAAAAAAAAACAAAAATATTCAGGGGTTTGCAGATGCAGTTTTAGTTCCCTGTATTGCTCAATTTTGAATTTGCTTCTTCTGTATGCCAAATATATATTCAAACCAGTAGCAGTCCAGAGAATGACTATCAGTGGTAGGTCATCCTAACTTAACACTGTTCTGACTTCCCTGTTCTGACTGCCCATTCCATTGACTGCCCATTCTTCAATGAAACAAAAGAATCATCAGTCCTCCAAAATATCTCCCAAAACTGAAAGTTTGAAATTTAGACTGCAAGAAAGCAATGTCTTTTTAAAGGGAGTAGGATAAGAAGATACCTTTGCTTAACTGTGGCTTCTGCTGATACCTAGGGACTAGATCCAGTGTTTCCATCTAGCATTCCATGCAAGTATCTTTAGTGAGACCTTGACACATTAAAGTTCATCTCTAATGAACCGGCATGGAGTGCTTCCATGTTAAAGTGTCCAAAAGTGTGCTTTTTAAAGCACTATTTCTTTCTGCAGGCGTGACCAGACAGCTCCCACTTAAGCAGAACACTAGAGAAAACTATTTGTTTATAAGAACTATAAGTCTTTATGACTTAGGACTTTCAAATGGTTTAATTGCAATTGCTGAGGTTTTTGCTAGGATGGTACACAGCTTGCAGTGTTTGAAATGAACCATGTAGCTGTAATGCAGCCAGAGGGTAGCACTGCTGACACCCTTGGCAGAGCTATTAAACGTTGCAGCATCTGAAGGTAAGATCGATTTATCTTTCTTCATTTTTTAGAAACACAACTATGACCAAACTGTAATCTGTTTGGTTTTGGCAGTGGATTTACTTGTTGCTTCTTCTATCCTCAATGGAAACATGCACACACATTTACCTTTGGGTCACTCATAATTTCTGTTCACTCTCTGAGCTCTCAAACTGATTCCTGTTATGCCCTACTAGCCAGCACTTTTTAATCATCTCTACTGCAAGGCCCATTCTAAAAGATAAAATTGTAAGAAAAGTTGTGCAATCTATGCCCAAGTATCTCAATATGCCCTTGTCAGGCTGTAATAGCATCTTTGCCTCTCACTGAGTGTAGTGTCTATTTGAAGTTTAGATGGTAGCAATGGAAATCTGGGCTGGTAACACATTGATAGGTTCAATTTTTCACTGTCAGTGAAAGCATTTTTATTAGGCAGATACATTAAAAGTGAAAGGTTTTCAAGAACATGCCGTGAGGTGAGTTGCAGTTGGGAAAGCCATCTTTACATAGAAAGCAGGTGCAGAAGTCTATCCTCATGGGTGTCTTTAAAGAATATAGATCTGTGATTAACCTTGCTGGCCATTGTATGTCATATAAATGTCATCAAAATCTCAGCATGTATCTGGCACTAAAAATACCTGGTTCTTGTGAAATAAAAAGCGAAATGATGATGACAGTTTTCCATAGTTCAGCACATTTCTTATTTCTTGGGTCTCTAGTTTGGGGCTGTGAAGTGTAGGAGCAGGGCAGAAATGTTCATTTCTGGCCCTGATTCTGAAAACTCTTAAATCTTAGTCTTACTTAACCAAAGAGCTTGATGCATGAATTACACATGTGCACAGCTTTGTGTGAAATCTGGCACTAAATATTTTCTCAGTAAACTGCCTAGCTGGCAAACAGCATAGTTGCAACTGTAAACTGCACAGAAAATTCCTATAATCAAGAAAGATTGCTTAGCAGAGATTATTTTAATAATAATAATAGGCCAAAACTTCAAGACCCGGCACAAAGAAACTTACATAACAAGAAGTTAATGCATACTTGCAAGTAAAAATCCCGGGCTGTGCCAAGGAAGAGATACAGATGAGTTGTTTTTTTTCAGTTGCTGCCCACCTTCTTTGCTTATCTTACCAAGATTGAACACAACAAACTGAGTGCCTGTCAAGAAGCACTGCTCCTTTACCTGCTCCAACGCTCACTAGCCCTAATGGAACTTGGAAAGCAGTGAATCAGAAACTGCCCCTGCACCTGCTCTCCTCAGGATCCCAAAGAGCAAATCTCTCATTGTGTCCATAACATTTACTAAGACAGTAAGAAGGGAAAACAGTGTCTGGAAAGAAATTAGTGAGATTGCTGCTACATAATTTATAGGGAAGCCAAAGCAGCTTTAGCTTTTGATCTGATTAGTTACTTATATCATGGTTTGGAGATGATTAATACAATGATATTATGCTTAGCCAGCCACTATTTGTGCAATCTCAGATTAAATATTTATTTTAATTACAACCTATAAGCCAACCTTTTTCTGCTGTTAGTATATTTGTAAAACATGCTTGATGTTAGCTCAGCTGATTAAAAATTGTAGCAAATTAGATGAACAGTTTATCACAGTTTTTACTAATTCAAGACATTTTTGGTTGTTCCAGCACACATTGAATTGGGATAGAGAAAACACATCCTTATCAAGAGCTCAAGTGAGTCCCAGCACATCAGGGATGGGACCTGCACTGATGGGAAAAGTGTCCTGCTGATGATCAGCCTGGTGTATGGAAATGTTGAGGCTACCAGTGCAACATATCACTAGCCAAATTGTCAGCCTATCCTGACATAAAGAAACACTTTTTCAGAGCGAAGGTGTGAAGTTCAACTCTGTTCATTTATTTCTCACAACAACGTGAGGCTATATTGGTTTTATTTTCCTCAGCCTGTTTGACATAAAGCAGTGTTCATCTTTTAATATGCTATCCCAATAGTTAGGTGTTCCACAAGGGAAAAGAGGTAGGGAAAAATCACTTTTCTGATGTGCACAAATTACTTTATTCTAAGTTTTCATGAGATTAAGACATTGGAAAAGATATTAATTGCAGATAAGCAATATCTAGACACCTCACATGATATTATTTCTTTGTATACCTATTAAAAAATACCCACAACAGATATATTGGATAAGTAATACATTTAATTATATTTTGCTTTTGTTCTGCCTCTGGTGATAGAAAAAAGTAGAAATCAAAATTCCTCAAAAGGTCAAAAATCTACTATTACTTTTCATGGGAGACCAGTCAAAGATGTTATTTTTTATAGATTTATTTAAAACTTTCTCTTAGTCCTGGGAGATTACAGGATAAATCCAGGCACACTGACACCAAAGAAGGCAGAATGAGAACTCATGAACACTAAGGGAAATGCAGAATATGTCCAGTTGATTTCTGCAGAGCTTTATTTTCAAAGTACATAAAAATATGTCGTGAAGTAGTTAGAAATACTATGAAATGTTATTAAAAGGTGACTCTATAGCTTCATGTACCTCTTTTTAGAGAGAAAATATTGCTGGTTATTACCTGACTTGTGACTTGGAGTCACTTCTAAATGCAACCATTATTTTAACTTAACTGCAACTAATATTCACTATTAGGTCCAAGTTAGCTGTAGGTTTCATTATCAGTTCCTTTCATACCATAGACTGTGAAATTTGCTGAGTAGAAAATGCATTAAAAGTAAAGGATAATTCCATTTAGCATTGTAAAAGAAAAAAGGAATCTGACAATCAAAATGAGCTCATTTTATTTCCCTTGCTCTAATAAATGAAACTATTCTTATACAGAAAGATATATTAATAACTCCTGTGTATCAGCATCAGAGACTATGAAAAAAAAAATAACGCTTTTCCATTTGGATTGTGCTGATAACATATTTTTTTTCTTTCCATCTGGAAACCCTGTGGGTATCATGAGAATTGTAGCGAAGCTGATTGGGGTCATGTGTGAGGGCACTGGGATCAGAGCCAATGTCACGTCCAGCCTCCTGCAGCTTCAACAGCTCCCAGAGAGAGTGTAAGTACAAATCTGTGGCATATTGGGAAATGAGGGTGGTAACAACCGAGGTCAGTGGCCAGAGTGTTTCAAAGAGTCTTGGGAGCAGGGATCAGTTCGTAACCTGCAGCAGATATATCGAATGGAGTTTCAATAAGGAATGGTGTTGTGTCCTGCAGGAGTGATGCTCTCGTTCTGTTGCTTTATGAAAATTTGGGTACCATCACAGAAATACATGAGACTTACAAAAAAACCCCACAGATTCTTTAACTGAGGTGGAAATGAATGGGTGCATCATCCTGCAGAGGAGGCATTTCTCTAAAGAAAATAGTATGATAGCTTCAACTGACTATGACTTTTCATGCAGGTGAAAGTGAATTCTCTGGACTAACAAGTCTGAGTGGCTGGTATCATCTCCAAAGAGGGTATATTCCAAATTAATCTTGTCAAAGAACAACAATTCAACTATTCATCTTTCGAAAGAGACAAATGTTTTCATCAGATGCCTGTTGGCATGGGATGCATTTAGGTCATCTGCTTTGTCTCAAACCCAACCCTGAAATTAGTCAGGGCTTTTAATATGCTCTTTCAAAAAAAAAACCAACGTGTTATGTTGTTATCACTTTAAAGTTTTGTATATATGTCTATAAACATCTGTGTATAGGTATATACGTCTATATACATACATATATATATATATATATATATATATATATGTAGGAGAAGGGAACAGAAATAAGCATCTGTGCTTTAGCTCACCACCTATACTTTTCACCTCCCTGAAAATAAAAGTTGTTGAAGGGGCAGATCACTCTTGGCTCTTTCCCCACATCAGAAGCAACATTCACAGTTTCACTTCAGTGCTTCAAGAATAGATGAACATGTCTCCTAGTGAGAAGTCCAGTGCCCTGTTATTCAAAGCCAGAGTGTTGTTAATCACATGCTCTCAGCTTGTAAATAACAGTAAAATCAGAAGATAGTCTTCAGAAAAAGATTCTCTCACATAAGAACTCTTAATCTATGTCTGGACTTCAAATTGTGCTTAAATTGCAAAACCATATATGTGTGTCATAAATTGAAAAAAAATATTTACAATGTTTTAAGATTTGATTTAATAAATCATATTTTAATTCCATTATCCATTTACCCACTGGCTTTGCAAGTAAGGTTAAGACAGCTGGGAAATAAAATATGCAATATAGAGTTTATTGCCTGCTTCCTGGGGTGCAGAGCATCACAGATTTGAAAGTGAGCATGAATGCCTATACACAAATAGATACTGAAGCAGTATTTTGTCACTGTGTTCATTTAATACACCCCATTTGATAAATATGGCAAAATTTGAGAAAGGACAAGGGCCTTTTTCACATTTTTCACATGCATGAGCCAACCATCTAACTTCAGCCTCCTAGGGAATGTGGTCAGCACAAATGTGATGAGTTTCAAACATTTAGAAATGCTATAAACTACAGCAGAAATTTTCTGCCAAATTTTACTCATTTTAGATTCAAGAAAGAAAAAAAAAAAAGAAAAACAAAACTGGTGGCCTGTTTAAGTTGCTCCAGCTTCTTCGGCTTAACTGGAAAAAATAACAAGTTTATATTATATTATGTTTATTGTATTATATTATTATATTGTTGTATTTGTTCTATTGTATTATACTAGTCAGATATATTTCACCTGACAGAAAGCTTTTGACTTCAACTGTTTTGTTTGCCCTGTTTATGAATTTTCTCTCATGGTTACGGGAGATCCACTTGAAGATTATGGGAAATGTCTGATTTGTCCTTCCTGGGAAGTACAAATAGTAGCTTTAGTGATGAAAAAATCTGCACTTTTACAGCTTGTGGTATAACCGTGAAAGAGAAACAGAGGCCTCTGAGGGGAGTAGGACCAAGTCAGCCTGCACTGAAGGAAAGTCCCAGTGGCAGTATTTCGGTTTCCTGCTATTAGAAGCTACTGGAACCAGCATGGTGAATTCAGCCAGGCGCTGCTGCCCACAGCTCCAAGAGGTACATGGGGCAACATCAGAGACTTGCTGCTGGAGGCAAGTTCTGCCCTGCTCCTGGGAGCCCAGATACAGCAGAGCTGGGCACTGGGCTTATGGCGCTGGTCAGGCACACTCAGGACAGCCAAAATTTTGGATGCCAGGTACAGTGGAGTCAGTACCCACAGTATTATTT
Source organism: Scytalopus superciliaris (assembly GCA_013400415.1). Lineage (NCBI taxonomy): Eukaryota > Metazoa > Chordata > Aves > Passeriformes > Rhinocryptidae > Scytalopus > Scytalopus superciliaris. The sequence continues at coordinate 1,620,439 of VXBX01008400.1, forward strand.
TGAATGATCTATTTCCACACAAGAAGTCTGCAAAATCCTCTCTCTTTCGGGAGCTACAGACCTCCTGTGCTATCACGGAGTCCTTTTCTACCTTTAAGCTGCCCTTTTCTATTCCAAGCTTCTCCCCCCTGCTCCTGCTCCTTCGACCCCAGTTAATATGTTGCATCTTATTTCATGCTGTGACACCATTAGCGAACCCTAATCTCCTCTCTAAAGTAGACTATTAGTGTTTGGTTGGGGCTACTTATGAGGTCATATGCTCACACAGCACTTATCTGAAGTAAATGCCTTGTAGCTAATCAGGAAAAGGTAACATGCCATCACCCTGCCCACAGCTTCCCAGCACCCAAATTCCACTCATTTACAGTGAGAGAAACCCCAAGCAGCCCAAGCTTTGTTTTTTCCTTTTACATGACAGAAGCCGTAGCCCTTAAGTGACTAGGATGGAATGGGAAAGGAATAAACAATTAGACAGGGCTGCTGGAACAAATCCTCCTGTTTCATTTTTCTTCTTCACTTGTCTCAGCGGGAGTAGTTTTACCTCCTATTGACACCCATTGTGCTCTTGGCTGCTCTCTACGATGCAGCTGTTTTCTTAATGCCTATCAACCCTCTGCCTTTTTACAATACAAAGGTGACTTGTTAATACAAATGTTGTTGAAACCTCAGTAACAATGAGCCCCATTTGTGATCAATGATACTGTACCTTGGCAAGGGAATGTATCCATGCTTATGGATTCATTTAAAAGTCATCTGCACAAGGCTGCCGATTTTTTATTTTAAAAATCTACATGTAAGAAATACGACTGCTCTATTAGACTGACATTTCTAACTCCATTGGGTGCAGTAATGCAGTATTACAGTTCTACTATTTCCTGTGATACCCACTTAGTCTCATACCTACCACTTTCTATCTGCTCCAGAGACTACATTTAAGCAGAACCTTAGTCCTCCAATGAAATTCTAAAGTCCCAGTTATGCTTAGTCCTTAAAAAGGTACTTTGATGCACCTGTTCTCCAAAAGTACTTCCAAGGAGGAACAAAGAGCCACATGATTCTCAATGTCCTTTTTGTTTCATTATCAAAACCTCAGCTCAAACCTAACGTTATTACTATCTAAACACCAGCTCAATTGTCTCTAGACTTACTAAGCACTATGATAAAGTTATTTCAGAAAGGGCTTTAGCCGTCAAAGCTCTGTGTGTGAATGGTCAACACCTCAAAATACTGTTGTGTTCAATAGTAAATATACCATTTTTTAGGACAGACAGACTGGTTCTTCTTTCCTTTATGGCATACTTACATGGATGTTGGTTTAATCACATCAGTATCTAGCGCAAAGTGATATTGGATTAAATGCAGATCAGGAATAATGAAATTGAGTAAAGATACCCATACACATACCTGACATTGTGTATAATCCGTAGAAAGTGTTGTTTTCAGATGGGAAACAAGCTTGAGCAAACTTCATTCCTCAAATATTCTGTTCTTGATCAGGGTATTCTAAGTCGTTTCCTACTTAATCCACTCAGCCAGAGACATGATCATTGGACTATGCAGGGATCAGTTTGCCCTAGAGAATAAAAGCTTTTGGTGTTCAAAACATGAAAGCTGAATCATTCAGAAAGTGAGCTACACTGCTATTGTAATTCTAAGCAGAAGAACTATGTAACACAGCTGCTTTATGCTTTGAAAACTGTTTCCAGTGTTCCAGTGTCATATATTCCTCCGGTCCAGATCATTACACTCTTGCATAAAACTAATCAACATTACAAATTGAAATTAATCTAGCAGACACACTGTTTCTCATTATGAAATTATTAGGTTCCATTACAGTGTTTTAAAAATCCACACAGGGATTAGCTAGAATTTTGACAAGTGTCAACAGCAAAAGCAGGAATAGTTGCTAATGCCTGATTTAGAAGTCTTCAGATTTTGTACCTCTGTATTGTGAACAATAGAGTCTTTTTTGGACCTTTGGTTTGTGCTAGGACTCTGAGTCACTGAATATTTTATGGTGTTCAATGAACTACAGTATGAGTCATTCATGAGCTTTCAAGTATTTTTGGAATTGTTATTTTGCTTAAAATTGCAGAAAAATTGACTAGCAGAAGTGATAAAAAATGCACCACTGTAGATTTAATAAGATCATGTGGTGGAATCAGAGCATATACACATCAGCATAAAAATTAATTTAAGCAAAAATTAGGCCTACAAAGGAAATGAGGGATTCAACAATGAATTGTTAGAGAGTTATTGTATTCTGAACAGGACCCATTTTACTGGAGCTAGTTATGGTTGCCAAAAAGTTCTTGCCTCAGATGCTGTCCGTGCTTACAATACTTATTTCCATACTCTGCTGCAGTTTACCATTTCTACAGCATTCTGCAGACATGCAAGATTTTTAAGAGCACTAAATGATTAAGAGCTTCATCCTAGGGACATCACACACCATTCAAAGGGCACAACCAAAGCCAATTTCAGTTGGTGAGATCAGTGAAGAAATAAATCTCATTGAAAAAAGGCAGTCCTACTACAGTCTAATACACAGAGAACTATTACTAGTGTGAAAGAGTTATTTAGTCCTAGATTTACATAGGGATTTTGCACTTTTTGTTTTGTTTTAGGGGATTTNTAAGCGTCGACTTCAGTGTAAAGACCTGAGTCCTCAACGTCATCAGAAGACAGGAAAAATAAACTGAGCTTTACACAAGACACATGAAGAGCAGTGGCAGAGCTCTGAGCTCACAACCTTGGGTTTATGGTGAGCATCCAACACGGCTTTTCATACAGGTTCAAACTAAGTGACATTTAGTCTTGATTCTCTTGTGCAGAGATCAGTTTTGGCTTTCTAGCAAGGCTGAATTGAAGCCATTTGGAGAAATAATGGGAAGGATTGTGTCAAAATCTGGAAGTTTTTCCTCCCCTGAGAGCCAAAGTTCTCGTGTCACAAGACTTTGCCTGAAAAAGAAAGTTTTCTTAGATGCATGACTGTGTTGACACTCTTATTCTTGCTTGAGAGTGGCTTTTCATGGTTTTTTTGAAACTCCTTACTAAGCAGTATAAACTAAGTCAAAAAAGAATGGGCTCATGGGGCTTCTTTGGATGGAACTAACAAATTTACACTTTAGTGAATTCTGAACAAGCCTTCCCTGAATACACAAGATGTTATCCAATGAGAAGTTCACCGTTTATCAAACTAAAGCTTGGTCTATTGGGCATCAAATGGATGGACATCCCATATTGCTCCCCATGAAGTGAGCAAGAGGTAACTACTGAAGTTGGTTCCAAATATCCTTCACTGTTACCTAGTCTTTCAGTGATTCAGGGAAGAGGGATCTGCATCTTCTAGTGTGATACTATGAAAAAGACAGTTACTTACATTCAGCCTGTCCCAAATGATTTTAACAGCCTTTCCTACTGCATAACTCCAAATATGCTGCTGAAGGGTGCCATGCAAGTGATGGACCTCTCTTTCCATACAGTCAGTAGTCTACCGCATACAGACTAAAGCAGTGGAGAGTCCAGAGCTCATGAGACTGGCCATTCAGTTTCAGTGCACGACTCTCCTTAAAATAGGTATTATTAGCATTAGCAAGGCACTTCTCAGCAAAAAAAAAAAAAAAAAAAAATTTGGTCAGAATGCTATGGTTTGTCAAAGTCAAAGAAATATTTTGTATTAAATGTTTAGAATAGGTCTTCTGCTGACATGAGAGGAGGCAGACTATGGATAAGTTCTCAGCTGGCAATAGAAGGTGTTCAATGCACTGAACAATCCAAAGTAGAATGTCTGCTTATCATCATGGGTCTGATGTGGTGGTATAGCACAGAGTGTAAATAAATATTTGTCAGTAAATAGTAACATGGTATTCATAATACAAACTGATTTTTTTAATGAAAACATTAGTAAGAACTCTAATTGTCTTGATAAAGAAAAATTAGCTTTGGGAAAAAAGTTTCTGCACACAGCTTCACTATTGCATTTAACTGATGAAAAAACTGAGGGAAAGGGTTTGTCTGTCAGTAGAAAATCTGCAAGAGTAAGATTGTTGCTTGGACTTCAAACTCCTTCCTGTCATGCATGAATGACAGGTGCCACTTGCAGTAGTTTTCTATTCTCCTTTCTGAGAAATTTGAATTGTGCTCCTTCAAAGCAAGAGCTGGCTGCCCACTCACATTCACAGCTACAATAAGCAGAACTTCTGCAAACTTCTTAACCACAATTCTTGTTTGGAGGTAAATTCTCCCAAGATTTGGAAGAAATGAGAGGCTAATGATAAAGATATGGGGCAGAGATACTGTTTCTTATGCTACTCTATCAAAGGACAGCATGAATTAAATAGTTTTTCATCATAAGGAAAAAAAAATTAAAAAAAGCTATGTATATCACTTAAAGACAGAGGGAAAAACCTCTTATTAACATTTTGGAAGAAAGGCTGCCTATATTTTTGCTGACATTTTTTCTCTGAGCAGAGCTAACAAAACGTTCTCTATATTCTAACAGCATTTGTCTCAGTCAGTCTAGTATATCATGTAATTGTATCATTCAAGCTTGTTTCAGGTACGGGTTACTTTTCCATTAATTATATTCCAAGCACATGTATACATATCAGAGCTGTTGGGATGTCTATTTCTATTAGTTTAACAAGCCCTGGTATTAATGAGATTGCTCTATAATTGAACCTTTTCATGGGTCCCTTGGTGATGAAATTATGCTAATCAGAATCTGCAACCACAAGGCATCCATCATACTTGATCAAATAGTAAACATCAACAGTGATATGCTAGGAGTGTAAATGTGCCGTTAATTATTACATAAATGAACAAGCCCCATTATTTCATTTTTATATTCGTGCAACTTAATAAAATGGGTGAAGACAGGGTGTATCAGACCTCCACTATGTGGCAGCATGGTCCACTTAACAAGAGCATGAGCTTGTAAATACTGTTGCATCTTGAGGCCTGATATACTGTATGTATATAAAAGAGAAAAGAACACGGATATATTTCATCTGTCTGAGTCACTTTTGTGGGAAACAGTGATACTGATCAGTTACATACCTTTAAAAGAGAAAAAGCGCCTGATTTCCTCGCTGCTATGATTGCTGGGTTCTAAAGTCTGAGTGGATTGTGGATCACTAAGGGTTTCAAGTGAGAGGCATATCTCAGAATGTCTGCAGTGGGATGATTTATATCAACTTCAGAAAATGTTTGTAAACTTAGGCAGATAAGAACTTATGTAGCTACACTTGCAAAAATAAATGGATTTGCAGAATGCCTGTGTTGCTGCAGCATCACTCCTCAGCCATTGCCACACCACACTGAAGAGACGAAGTAAAAATTTCAGGCTGCTTTTAATCAATAATATGAGGAGGAACAGAACTGTCACAGTGCAGGCATATACAGTAATATGCTTTTTTGCTAATATTTTTTATTAGGTGCACTGTACCTTATAACTATCTGAGCAAGCACTAAATTTCAATGAAAGTTGCTTTTATTTTTGCTTCAACATATACAGAGGTAAACAGAAATTAAAAGAAGACTTTTGATTTGTTTGGTAGCATTTTAGTTTGACAAATCACAACCCCAATATTTATCTATTGACCAGAGTATTCTTTCACTGCTGAAGGAAAAACATCTTATCAGATATCTTATGAGTATGGTGAGCAAGATATGTGTTTCTGATGTGAAATACATCAGTGCCAGATGCTGGGGACGAATTTCTAATAAACGGGATTGGTTTCCCTTTTTAAATGTACTTCACTAATTTGTATATAACTCTACTTTTTGATCCAGTTTAACTCATGTTTTGCCTCTACCTTTCTACCTTCTGTTAAATATTTAATATTTAACAGAACTATTTTAAATGTATTTGTGAAAAAAGACATTCTGTAAGCAATTAAGTTATACATTCAATTTATATAAAAATACAGGGTTATATGTTATGTCTTTTCACTACCTATTCCATAGAAGAGGTATATAATTCAATAAAGGAGCATTTGAAAATGTATTCAATAATTGCATGACATAGTTCAAAATAAGTTCTCAGGAAGGGTACAGTCCTGGGACAATGCAACATACAGGACCACAAACTGTTCATTCCAAGTTAATTCTACTGTTGTGAAAATGAAGATAAAGGTCCCTGTGACAGGGCCTGTTCCAGTTTTTATGTTACCTCTATAATTAAGTGAACTACAAAACCTTAGGCTGATTTAACAAACAATCACAACAAGAAATTCTTGTTAGGATTGTTTAGTAGATTCCTAAAAACATTCTCTCTGGGCTACTACTGTTAACACACTTATTTAAAAACATTACCATTTTAAAACTGAAGTCCTGTCAATTTTATATACATAATGACATAAAAACAAGAAGAGAGAGCTGCCTCTTAGAGGCTTATCATGTATTTATTCACATCCTGTTAATGATATTTTACATTCCTAAGATAGTTTTCCCCAATTTTCCTTTATTCAAATTGAATTATTTTAAGATATATACCAGTCATGGTCAGAGTGCTATAATACAGAAACAGCATATCAAAAAGTACAAAACCACACTCAATCTTGCAATTACTTCCCTTTCCAACATTTGTCAGTGGAAGAACACAGGGCTGCTTGTGCAGCACTCCTTCCAGGAAGTGCCATGGTCTGGTGGTGCTTACTTAAGAGGCACAGTATTTAACAGATAAAGCTACCAGAATGTTCTGAAGATCACGAAGCATCACTCTTTCTGCACACAGCAACCTATAGCAGGGGTTTACTCAGGCATTTTTTCTCTTAAGTATTGCTGCTGAATTTAGTCACAGAAAACCTGCCTTAATTTACGCTGGTTGCAAAAGGACTGAACGCTGTCTCTCTCACGGGTCTCACTAACACCTGACCAGTCAGATGCTGGACCCCATTCTGACCTTATTTACACTATCACCACTGCTCACTTCAGCAGCCTGTCTTACTCCAGTTTCAAACAAGACTAGTGTCAGACGCTTTAAGAGATTGTTTCCATCCTTCCCCTTTCTTGTTTTTGACAGCATTGCCTAACGCTGTGGTTTCCCTCAGACGTGTTTGTGTAACTGTCTCCTGCTGACTCAGCAGCCTCCCATACTGATTGCAGCCACGCCAGCCACATCAGGTTCACTGTTCTGTGAAACAACCTGCAAGTCCTAAACCACCCAGCAAAAGCCTGTGATCCCAAAAGATTAGGGACCAAAATGTCAAGGGACCTTGAAAATTCGAGGGAGGTGAAGGAGGGAAGTATCTACACCCAGAAAAGCCCCCAACGGTAAACAAGCAATAAAACCACCTCAGGTTTGTGTGACTGTATGGATTTGACCATAGAAAGGTTTAAATTCCCTTTGTACCTGCTGGCTGAGGAATGCCGGTGTGTGCAATGGCAGGCACTGTTTCTAGACTCGTCCAGGTGCCTCCCTGAGTTTGCAAAGGCTTCTGCTGAAATCACTGGGCCTTCACAAAAACTGTTGCTTCCCTCTGGTAAGGTCATGGCACAACTACCCCAAGGAAAGGGGCACTGAGGTGCTTGGAGACCTGTCCTGGAGGAGTCCGTGACTCTCCACAGAACAAGTCTTTCCCTTCAGATCCCTTCTCAACTATTTGTGAGTACAAATGCAGTCGCAAACTTGCTGCCTTCATGAAACATTTAGATCACCAGCACAACATATGCCAGATGCTGCGTGAGAATGACCTTCGCTTGGGTTCAATTAGGACATTTTTAAATATTCACACTGTGCTCTGTGTGTTTTCACTTTGGACAGTCCCTGTTACCATTGTTCAATGTCTCCCTTTTGGAAACCTATATTTTGTGTCACCTGAGCTTGTCTAATTTCAGCTGTTGCTAAATTTGATTTTTATTTATTTTTAGATTGAAGATTCCCTTATCAATGTAGACACATAAAGTATTTCTGTAAATTTCTGTTATGTAAATTATAGTAACAGTAAATTATCATAAGTATTGTGTCATACAAAAGCACAAAGCAGCTTCTCCCAAAGACAGAATATTATTGAACATTTGTACTATTATTTATAAATATAACTCATTTTATTAGATACAGATAGCACTGTAAAACCACACACTGAGAATCTTTTGTTCTTGGCATTTTAAAAATAAAAAGTTGAAACTCTTCTTACAGTTCTTAATTTATAGTCATCAACAGAAATCTACCTTTTCTTCAACTTTATTTCTGTACACAATGCCTTTGTTACATATCTCTATATATCTTTTAGTAATTATTTCCACTTTCTCTCCAAACAGCAGCAAACTACACATACAAACCTATTGCCCTTGATTTCTTAATATTTAACAAAAGAATTCAAATATTCTGAAACTATGAATGTTTCTATTAAAATCAGAAAATATTAACCTAATTTATGTCTCCATTATTAACATTATTATTGTTTGTAATCTTGATAATACATTTATTCTGACTAGATATTCTAACCAGGGGCTTGATTAGCTGCTTGGTTCTCTTCTTTATAGAAGTCACTTGTCACAAGATTTGTCTGCCATAACACTGATCCTTTTCTATGTGAGACCATACATTTTCAAATCATGAATGACAGTGAAACGAGTATATCACTAAGTTAAAGTAGACTGCAATCCTTTTCCTTTTCATCCATTCATATTTTCCTAAATAAATTATCTGCTATTTTAATTTCCCAGTCATGCAAGTCTTCCCGCCAGGGAAGGGTCTGGTAGCAACTTTGTTCAAATTTATTATTAGCAAGCAATTACAATCCTTAATTGTCTATTAGAAATTCAGAATTGTTTCTTATCTGTGCATTCAATATTGCACAATAATGTATATATGATAGTTGACTTCACTGCTGACAATTATATTAATTTCAATGTAAATTAATAATGATTATGGAACAGGATATTGCTTGTTTCAAGTGTATTTCTACCTAAATGAATTCCTCTGTGTCAAGGATATCCCTCTGTATTTTTAAAATCAATATAGTCCTGATTCTTTCTTGATGGGAGTTCCCAAACCAAGCAAACAAACAGGTACAACCAGGAAAGGCCAGCACTGACATGGAAAGCCAACTAAGGTTAAGTAATTAGTGCATGTTTTCCAAAATTCGTATCATTCAGAAACTTTCAGTCTGACATTTCATGGCCAAAATTAAGCGTCTGTCTTGGTATTTTGGTTCTTACTAATTTATCTCATAAAACTCATGGCAAACACCAAAACAATTGTGCACAGAGTTGAAGCTCTTAGTCAATTTATAGGAATTATACTCCATACAAAAAAAAAAAAAAAAAAAAAAAAAAAAAAAGGCACATTACTTTCAAGACAATCATGAAGCCACAGGAGTGTTAGTTGGAAGGGAACACTGGAGGTCAGTTAGTCCAGACTGAGACAAGGACTAATGTCAGCACTGAACAACCACATCTTTCTGCAGCTCACTCTTGAATGCTTGCACAGACAGACACCACAACATGTCTGGGCAATCTGTTCCACCTCTGTAGCCACATCTGGAATGCCATTATCCATGATAAGTAAGGATTCAGAACAACATATTGCAAAGATTCATAAGCATCAGAGATTTACAGGTGATCTTGAAAGCCAAATGACCACCTTATTTAGATATGGATGTGTATATCTGATGGGTACAGGCATCACAAGACTTTAGTCCATGTCAGCCTACAATATTCATTTCTAGTTCAGTCAATATAATCTTTTCATGTCTCTTCAGATGCCCACAACCTCTGATTCATTACCTGAGAGGAAAAAAGAAATTATCACTAGTGCCACAAAACCAATGATACCAATGCACAGAGTTGTACTGCAGAGTAACAATAAGCTGAAGTTTCAAGATATTCAAAACTTTGGTTACTTTTCCAAAAGTCCTGAAGCAGATTTAGTTTTGAACCTTTCCTAATGTCTTTTGCCTGTCAATACCCATCACCCACTTTTTTTCTGAATGAATACATCTAAATCAGTGCAATGGAGACAAATGAAATGCCTGTGGATATACACATGCATTAAATAGTTGTGCATGCTCAGAATCACTAAGGGATGAGAGAATTGGCCAACCAGAATAAAGCACAGAAATGGAAATCTTACATGAAACATTTATGTCACTTTTTCTGTGCTATTCCAAGGGCAAGATTCTAAAATTCTAGCTGAAAACTTTTGATGGCAGTCTCTCAGAGAACACACATGTATGTGTATACATGTCCATGTTTGTGTGTTTTCACAAACAGCCCTTCATTGTAGTTATAGAAATCAAGTAATTTTCTTTTAGATCAGCCATACTAACTTAGTTATCACTGCAGTGTGCTTCCTATCAGGAAGCAAACTATGTATTTTTAAGTCAGATCCGGTTTGATTACTGTAGATGAGAGTTACAGTGGAAATATAGACTGAAATGTTTTCCCAGGAGGTGTGTACTTAATATTGTCCACAGACTGACCAACTGCAACCTTTTTGGCACTTCTCTTTGAAGGGGTAAGGAAGGATAGGTTATTACCCTCTGATGAGGGTATATAGACATCACAGCCTAGAATTAATAGTTACAAGCTAGAATTGAACTAGGAACACTCTAACTGTTATGACACAGAAGTCAGCACTGTGGCAGGCAACTAAGGAAACCATGAGCCTAAACAGTTTTGTATTGGAGAATTACAACTTCCCTCTACTGAGCAGAAACTACTTGAAAATGATACTCAAAATGCACAACCCAGTACAGCAATCAAAGATGGTCAGGTAAAATGCTGGCACTTAAAAATGTCACCACAGCACTCTCAGAATCTGGAAGTTGCTAAACTCAGGCAGTAAGGTTTTCAAAACCTCACACTTAGTTATTCTAAGTGGGTGGAAATCCATGGCAGAAACGCAGGCAGAGCTGAAATGAACACAGTGGCTTTGTGGAAAGAGGAAGAATTGGCTTTGGAATTCGATGTGGCTGTGTGAAAACAGCTTAGTGTTTGGGAAGTATCAGTCTGCTTTGGAGTAGGGATTGAGGAGCTCCAGGAGAGGCTGAACTTGCCATGGGCCAGCCTCCTGCCCTGGCAGTACACCCTAAATGAATTTCAGACTGGAAACATCCCAAAGATACCTACGGCTCTTCCCACACCACTTAATGCCCCCAGTTAGCATCACTTCTACTAAGCAGTAGAGTCTGCAATTTTTAAACAGACAAGCACAGGTCTTATTGCACTGATAACTGTTTCCAGTTACATTTATACTACCCAGTGAAAAGCCGCCACTCAACTTGTTACAGGAACTCCAGTTCACTTTCAGACTTCTTTAAAGAACCTGCTCCCTTTTCCAAAACACTGGTGGTGGTGGGGAAATTGTAGACAATCCTGACCTGAGAAATACTAACCTGTTACATATTCAGAACTGAATCTGTTCTTTATTATTCCTTAACCACTCCACTCACATTTTTGCCTTCCTAGCTGCATTAAAGGTTTTAAAACTTTTACTGCAATCATTTAATGAGACTTCTCATAGAGTAAAATGCTCAGTGGTCATAGGTTAAATAAGGACAATACCAGCTACTGCCATGCAAAAAGATTATATATATGTACAGATGGAGTCAGGTACCAGGGAAAATGGTTAATGTTGAGAAGGTATCAGCTAACTCTTAGCTTTGTTCTTTGAAAGAAAACAGGTTTAGGAAATAAATCATCACATAGTTTTAAAGATTGCTTCACCTCCATACTTTCTTCATCTTATAAGTCTGTGTTTCCCCCTTTCCTTGCTCAAAAGATTGCAGACTTCCTTCACTTCACATGGGGAAGCTTAAGCTTCACTTAAGATCAGATTCAAATTTTCAAAACTCAGGAAACAGTTAAATTCAAGGTCATATCCCACTATCAAATTACAGAATTATGACATTCGTTAATACATCTATGGCTGCATAATGTATTTACCACTGAAATAGCTCTGGGAAAAAGCATTATGCCTACTTCAAGAAGTCATACAAAATCTCTGAAGTTCTGCAACAATTCTGTTTGTTTTTACACAATGTTCACTGTTTTGTAAATTTTACCTAACAGACCATCGAGATAACACTCTTACAGGCTAAATGAATTAGTGTTTGCTAGACAGATTTCATCACTATAGAGTGGATATAGATTATGTGTGAAAGGGGGTGAACTGAAATCTAATTAGATTTCATTTTAAGTCTAGCTGCTGCAATTATGACTTCTGAATAAAAGTGGTTGTTATTTAGCAGGGTAGCCTAAGCAATGCACATAATTATTATAATTATTATGTACCTAATGATATCTAATAGGAGTCAGCATTGTAAATAAATGCTGTAGACTGTTCAGCAGGGTGGCCTGCACTTTGCAGAAAACTAAATAACAAAGGTTAATAAATATGTTTGCAGATGATTGTTTTACAGGAACCCTGGGCAGCACTATCTGTTGGAGATTAGCTACATTAGGACTCAACAGACCAGAAAACATCCAGAATAATAGTCTTGGTACTAGCTTATAGATGTAGTGTATTAAAATAGCTAAAACAAATTCCTTCCGTTCCCAATTCCTGATTCTCCTCAAGCAAAGGCTATACAGTTTTGTTTGTTTGTTTTTAATAAGATCACTTAGTGAACAGAACTTCCTTAATGCTATATATCAGTGACTGTGAAATCAACCAGCCAATCAGTTCTTCTGTTCCAAGCTTTTTTTTTAGTTCTCAGAATTTAAGAATATAAAATGGATGCTGCTGTTTGAAGTGTGAATTACAATAGCTGCAGATGCTGCCTAACCCCTATTTGCACTGTATTAGCAGAAGAATTGTATTTATGTAGTGAAGACAATGTCCACTGCTGATACAGATGACACATTAAAGATTTAAAATTGCATGTGTTTGCAAAGTGCATTTCAGAACGTTCAATTTCCAAAGTCCATTGTGTTTTCAATTATCTTCCCACCCAGGCAAACTAGGGAGAGACTAATCAAGCATAATGTCCTCACATACTTCCCACTATGCCTTCCTTGGAGAGGTCAAAGGGTACTGTCAGATCACGATTGCAGCTTGCTCTGCCATGGGAAACACTGGTATGATTTACAGTTTATAGTCTCCATCACTAAATGTAGCCATTAGTAACATTATGCTTAGCTACAAAATAAGCATTTGTTATTTAGAGTTTTCCCACATGATTTTTGAGATAATTTTAACATTTTTAAATTATTTTTGTAGTGGTCAGTTAGCTTTGAGAAAACAAAAAATACCAGCCTGGCATAAATGTTCCAGTAATGCATCTAAGGCTCATGCATTGATTTGACTGTAAATATTTGTTTTTTGAATAACATATGTAATACAGGCTGCAAACGCAGGGAAAGGGTATGCATGTCTCACATGTTAGTAGATGGGTTATTAACTGATTACTGCCCTAGAATAAAAGGGCATACTCCACACAGTCACCTAATTGCCTCCTGAATTATAGGTTTGTAGGTCCTCACATAAAAGCTGTCCCCAAGAGAACCTTCCATTGGAGATGAGAAGTTGCCACTCTCACTTATCTCTGTGCTGAGACTGCTTATGTTAAACTATCACTGCTGTGAGAATGAGCACATTGTTACCCTTTATCACATACAACAGGCACTGGCATTACAGAATCATAGGATGGTTTGGGTTGGAAAGGCCTTTAGAGATCATCCAATCCCAACCTCCTGCCATAGGCAGGGACACCTTCCACCAGACCAGGTTGCTAAGGGTCTCATCCAACCTGTCCTTGAACAACTCCAGGGATGGGCAATCTGTTCCAGTGCCTCACCACCCTCATAATGAAAAATTTCTTCCTTATCTAATCTAAATCTACCCTCTTTCAATATTCTGACATCTTCCCAAGGCCAAATGGATACTTTCACTACTGTTTTAGAAACATCCATCAGTGCATCCAGGATTTGGTAACATGTTACTAAAGGCAACTTCTACTTGCAGTGAAAATTAACTGATTTTGTCCAATTATCAACTTCTACAACTTTACCCCTAGCATTCCTAAATTCCTCATTTGTTTCTACCTACAGGACTCCTGCAATGCCTCCCCCTAAAGAGGTTTCTTCACCAGCTCAAAAAGTTGGTACTTAATTGGTAAGCTTGGCACTCATTATCAGGGAATTTGAGGAGTAGAAAATTCATCTAATGTTCTGTAGATGAATTAATTTTGTACACTTAAAAGAATGAGACCTCTAGGACAGTTCAACAGAAGGGCAAGGGTAAAAATCATCCTACTGATGTATGTGCTCTTTCCTCTGTTCAGTTAGTGGATGGCAGAGCAGCTTAGGAATTTTGTCCCACTGTGTAACTATCATACATAAGCCATAAATGCATGACTAGAAGCAGTACATGTGCCTCTGAATATGGTTCTTTAAATCTGTGAAGCATATATCAATAACAATAATGAGATATTGCCTTTAACCTAAGTTGGGGTCTTTAGAATCTACTAAAAGTGCAGCCGTCACAGTGAAAGAATTCGGTCAACTGAACATTACTTCAGAATATTAAAAAAAGTAGCAATGCTTTTAGAACAAGCAAGAGGCTCAGCTTTCCATACAGGAATCGTGTGAAATTATGAAGTTTGTTCAGCTCAGAAAAAGAATAATTTTTAATCACAATATTTTTTAAGCCACAAATGGAATTCATTTTAACAATTCATGAATTAAAGATATGCTTTGAAATTGAGTTCAGCATATATAATATATCTATACAGCAAACTTAGGCACTAATATAAACCAAATTCTATTTACATTTTGATTGCTACCTCATATCTATCAATTAATGTACTGTACTCATAAAACAAAACCTTCAACACACAGGACTTCCATATGCATTTCAGGCTCAGTCTCTACTGACTACTTGGTTGGCAATGCTATGCATGGAGTTGAGTACAGTACTTCTATTTCTATCTATCTAAAATTTATTTATCTAAAGTTATCTCAAACAATTTTTCTTAGGCAAGTTTCATGCCTTAAAAATACAGCCCAACAGAGCATTAAAGCAACAAACAGCAGCCTGTTGTGCACATCTAAGAGACTCTAACAAATCACATTTGATGTCACAAACCCCATTTTTTCACTGATCTCAGTAATAATTTTTATTCTAGGAACAATGGTTTCCTCATTCAAACAAACAAACAAACCACTCCCCCCACCCCCAAAAAAATTTGCTTTCCATTGGCTTTAACAGGAGGTTTTGGTTTTAGTGTGCATAGCCAACAAATTTGGTCTATCTGTGAGACTCTGGCAATAAAAATACTGTGGAGGTCAAATGACTGAAGGAGTGACCCTTTACTCAGTGAATAAAACTGCCCATAAGAGAGGCCAAACCCCACTTCTTTTTGTATTTGTATGATTTCAATATATTATGAAGGTAAAGAAGGGAAGCTGAATTAGTGTTAATATCCTTGATTATATAAGACTGACCTACAGAACAACATAGAATAAGCCCCAAATGACGGATTTGGTTAGACAGATAGCAAACTGAATACTCAGATGGAAAAAAGTATCACTAAAAATTGCAAAGGTCATCCCTGTTTATAAGTACAAAACACACACACAAACTGTGAATGTTATGGAACCAAACCCACTCCTCTCTCTCTCACCCACTCAAATCAGCACTCTCAGTAATCTGAATCCAGTTTATTGATTACTCTAGCTGCTAGAAAGGAGGTGGTTGCTTACACTTAAAGAAACAACTCAGCATGTCAGAGCTTTCAGAACAGACCACAGCTCGGTGCTTCAAACTTCTTTAAAGCATGGAAGATTATTTATTTAAAACAGGTTGTGTGTGTGTGTTTTGTTCTGTGTTCAAATCCCTTGATAGCCACCATGTGTCTTACCCCTGAAGCTGGTGCTCTGAATGCAAATGGTTTGTTAGTCATGGCTACACTGGGCTACTTAAGCAGATCAGAGACTATGCAGAACAACACCAGCGTGAAGTGAGGAATAGAAACTGTATTGCTTTGAGAAAGAATGAAGCCATAAGGAACTTAGCATGCTAAAACAGTGTTGGGGCATGCATGTGGGCAGTACAGCTGTCGAGTCAGCCATCACTTGTATGCAAATAGATTGATGAAAAGCTTTGTGCCATGGCAGTGGGTCAATGCCCACCGGGGTGAATTTCATGGCACAGCCACTGAGCTCCTGAAAGATCGAGTTGCAGCATCTCAGCTGAAAAGATCTCTTGCAGTGATCATTTCAAAATCTGGCTCCAGTGGTATCAGTTATACTGGATGAGACTGCGAATTTGTTCCAGTAACTAGAGCTTGTTCGTATTAATTGCAGATCCCCCAAAGGCCTCCTCCTCAAGGAGGAAATCTGGTGCACAGTATTGGGGAGCTACATTTGGGAGCTTTCATCTCAAAACATTCTATACATATGACACTTTTCTGTGTAACTGGCACACCCATGTAGGTCCTTCCTCAGCAAATGAGCCTCCTCACCCAGGTGCCCAGTTCTGCACTGTGCTGCTCAGGACAAAGATCACCACTTAATTAAGAACATGCTGAAATTGAAATGCTGTCATTATGCCTAGAAAGAGATTTTTCCAGGAGAAGTAAAGTTTGTCAGCACATGAAGCATTGAAATTTATGTATTTATCTGCCAGAAATCACTTTTCTAGAAATAGACTTTCAAAGCTGACTGTAATGTTTCTTTTTTTCCTGTTTTCTTTATTTTCCTGCACTGAAGGATCTGCCACAAAAAAACCCCAACCAACCAAAAAAAAAAACAACCCCCAAAACTATTACAATGAGAATAAATCTGATACCAGGAAATTATTTGTTTGCCCTTACTTAGTAGCTCGGGAGTGGGAAGAATGGCTATTTAGGTTATTTTAATTTTTCATTGCTATCATCTACAGATGATATTGTTATAAATCTTTTGGTGAACTTTGTCCTTAAAAGAAGCCTAACAACTAACTTCTGTTTAAAGGCTAATCTTGGCAGCAGTTGGAAGCGATGTCATTGTTCTTTAAAAATTATTCAGCTCACAGCAGTGTTTATTTCCATCTGCCTAAACCTTAAAAGAACTTGCTGAGACATCCCAACACATTCAGCTTTTACATGCAAGTAGGTAATAAAGCCATGTAAGTTCTTACAACTACAGAAGATAAGTAACTTCAGATAATGAAGTCTCAAACAGGTATATATCCACTCTTTACAGAGACCCTTGCCATCTCATAATGTTGTGACATTTAGAAGCTTTCTTTGTTGTCTCCAAATCTAGCAAAGACACTAAATAATGTAAGGAAATCTCCCTATTTTTGCATTTATTTTTGGTGAATAACAATAACAAAATACATAATAATTTTTTTTAAAAAAATTAAAACCTGAATAAAAATACAGTAATCTTTATGGAGCAGTTATTAGTACTAGGCCATCAGAATGAGTGGCATGAACCAGAAAGATTTAGTTGGTCTCTTCAGGATTTTCTCCAGTCATGAAACCGTCAAATATCATATTGGAATAAGCCTTTCAAATATCTTCTCTTGACTCTGCATGGATTGTAAAATATAATTGTTTGTTAAAGCTC
This sequence comes from Scytalopus superciliaris, assembly GCA_013400415.1. NCBI lineage: Eukaryota > Metazoa > Chordata > Aves > Passeriformes > Rhinocryptidae > Scytalopus > Scytalopus superciliaris. The sequence goes on from VXBX01008400.1 coordinate 1,637,944, forward strand.
CTTCAGCAAAAATTATTAAACCAATTTGGATTTGTGTAGACTTATGTATTCAGATAGAATCAAGGAATAAATGGATTTTTATGATAAGTCTATGTGTGGGAGGATTATTTAAATTTACTACACAGATATGACCTACATTTTCAGAAACCAGTAGTAATTTCCCAAGAAGACTTTGATACCATCTATGCTTGTCAATTTGTTGTGATTGAGGACAAACGGCTTCTGAAATTTGACCCAAAAACCCCAAGTTCTGCAGTTAATATAAATTAAAATAAAACAAAACAACCTTTTATTTCTGGTATGTATGATTTAAGATCCTGTAAAGAAAACTCACATCAGCACTGAGTTTCTTTACTTTTTGCTAACTGGCTAGTGGAAAGGAAAAAATAAGCAGCGTTATTACACAGACTCTAGAGGAGAAACCTGTAGTTTTATATGAAAGCCTACGTAAAGAGAAAAAAAAATGAAGATACTACTTTGTACACAGAAGATACATTTTAATCTAGCATAGCATCCCAAGCTTGCTAAACAAATGTTTGTCATATGAGGGCATTTACAGTGTATATTAGAGGAATAATTTACATTTTTTATGAACTTAAAATTAAGGCTAATTTGAATGTCAAATTCTGGACGTGTGACTTCAAAGGTTCATGCTGATTTTTGTTGCATTTCCAACACAGTGGGGAAAAAAACTTGGGTAGGGTGGATTATTAATACATATTCAAGGAAGCAGAGCAATTAGTTGACAGTTGCCCATGTGAATGGTCAATATAGACTGGAAATCTAAACTACAAGGTGGTCTGTGGTAGGAAGGACAAATTAGGACATGTAAATACCTTCTAAAGGGAGTTGAAAAGGTAATTTTATAAGCTCTGAGTAGAGTATGTGGTGCATGGAATGTCTCAAATGAGAACATGGTGAATGCAGTGGACGGAACACCGGATCAGATCAACTCGACAGACACCTGAATCTTGCTCCTGCTGAATATAGGTGCTTGTTGACTGCATAGTGAAACTTCCTTCTTATTCCCAGTGAGTAATTACCCTTATTTTTCCTGGAAGCACAGAACTCATAACACTGAACTCTTAAAAAAGTGAGAGGGTAAGTTAACCAGCACTCAAAGTGAGTCAAGAAGGGGTTCTCATTAGCAATATATTGCATAGTTATTATATTCAGCTATCAAAGAACACGTTATTTCTACAGCACTCAGTACAATGAGTAGTAACTTAGGTTATCCTCACCATTGGGCCTCTCATGTGGTGCATCAGATCGGGTATTTAGACACTAGAACTATCTATGCATCACATACATTATCATCATAATTGTCTCTGAAACTGAGCTCTCTTTGTTCAGTTTAGCATAATAATAGCAATCTTGGAATCAATCCAGATTTGGTACAGTCAGTTTATAAACAGCATGCAATTAAAGTCCTTGGAATATGCTACCTATCAGTTTCTGAGAAACAGGTTAACACAGACATACAAGACATCTATTCTTTCATGAACTGAAATTGTACAGTTTATCTACAAAGCTCTAATGATGTCTCTTGTAATGTAACATTACAGTTAACACTGGGCCTAAAGTCTTGCAAGAAATTAACTCTTCTATTGGAATTAGCATTTTAGTTTGGATGTATACCAAGGGGCATCAGATCCCATATGTACAGATAAGAAAAAACAGTACTCAGAAAACAAGAATTTTTCAGAAAGTGGCACACTGAGATTCTTCCTCAGATTTTGAACTGAAGTACTTTCCCTGTGTAGTATGAGGATATTTGTAACATAAGTGAGTGCATTAAGGTAAGATATAAGATTAGAGGTCTGAATTTCTATAGCCTATACTGGCCCAGTTTGCCACAGTTCAAGCAGTTAACCCTCATGTCATAATCATACAGAAGACACAGACAATTGCATTCTATTTGTCTAAATTAGTTCCATTGTGTTTTAAAGTATTTCCATTGTGTTTTAAAGTGCAGTATCAAGTAGCTGTTCGATGTTCAGATTTTGAGAGGATATAAGAAAACTCATTGTTCCAGGAAAAAGAGACCCTAAACCTTTGTACTGGATTTGTAGGCAAATTGAACACTGACCTACTTTAGCACCAAACTCCGTGTACCTTTAAAGAACAAACTGTAAAGTTTTAGAGTGAAGTGCCCTCAATGAAGATAAACTAAAGAGATGTTTCTCTGCCCTTCCCTGTAAGGGAACTTTTAATTCAAGCTGAAGTCAGTCTGTACTGATTTCATCACATAATTCTTTGTCTGAGGGAAACAGTGTGGTCCTCAATTTATCTGACCACACAATGATGGGAAATGCAGTTTTTGCAAGCAAGAAAAAGATACCGTGAGAATTACTGGTTTAAAATACTGACAGTAAATGCACAAAAATTACAGGTGTTGAAGGAGATTAAAGTTTATGTTTAGTCCGAGCTCTATCAGGCCTGTTCTGATCAACATAGTGTTTAGCAAAGCTCTTGGAAGGAAAATGAGTGTACAAAGATGAATGGAGGAGTGTGGGGCTGGAAAGTAAAAGAAAACTAAAGTAATAGATGTGGAGAAAAAAAAGAGTGATTTTAGCAAAGACTTTTGTTCTGAGTATGTAGGAAACTGACCATTAATGATGAGGAATCAAACCCACCCACCCTCAATGGTGAATCTCAATATAGTATTGGAAAGCTAGCAGGATGTCAGCTGAGGAAGTTTCCTTACTTACCAAATCAAGACATCAGTCATTGACTCTTCTAAGCAATACCTTTCTTGCCAGTATCTCCCAAAGACTCCCACAAAAACCATCTGCATCTGATGTTTGTTTACAACAAAAGTGGATGAGAGATGAGGAGAAGCTTATGACTCTGGTGAGATTGCAAGCTTTAGGCTTTTCTTGATGTCCCGACGCCTCTGATGTAAGAGCAAGTGGAAGCATTTCTCAAGAGGACAAGTGCAAGATTATTTCACCTTTATTTCTAGAGGAGGAGGTCAGCATATTGCCTCACCTAGCAAAATGAAGTTTGTGTCATAGGGGTTCCATTGCTGACTTTCTGTTTACAAACTCAGTTTGTTTCCTGGTGCTACACAGCAATTGCTCACCTCTAAATATTCCCAATAATTATCTGATCAAGGTTCATTAGGGATCTTGATTTATTTCAAAGAAATTCACAATGGGGAAAGGAAAAGACAAAAGCCAGAAGTATAACATTTTGTTACATGCTGTTCTTCACTTGCAAAAGGCAAGACCTTCAAAAGTTCTTCTTCAAAAGGCAGACTGAAGTTTTAGTTAAGTCAACTAGATGGACAGAAGCCCTGTTCCATGAGGGATTAAACTGCTCTCCACCCAAATTTTAGCACACAGATGGCCAGAACTTTTCAAAAGAGCATCCACTGACATTTGCAACTTGTAGTGCTACTCATTTCACTTGCAGGAAGGGAAAGCACTTTCACTGTTTGTAGAGGTGCTGGAATTAAGAAACACCAAATAGTAATCAACATGCAGAAAGTAATAGTATGGGCACATACAAATGTGGATGTAAATTCTTGAATCTGTTAATACATTCCCCTCCCTCCTACATTGCCAGGGCAACTGTACTGCCCACCTGCACACCATGTGGCTCTGACTCTTTGGGGAACAGTGGGCCAGGCTTCTCTCCACTGCCCTCATTTCACTCTCACACATTTACACAGCAACAACATGTGATGGATGATCAACTGAGATCAAGACAGAGAAGGAAGATAACATCAGAGTTTGCCTGTTCATACAGCTGCTCACCACCTTTCATTCTTCCCAGAACTTTGACCCTACAGAACTAAAGCAATACAAGACTGCCACAGTCTTCCACTGCCAGCTACAAAACTGGGAACTTATAACCAAAACCTGTGCCTAAGAATGCTAACAATCATAGCAAAGCCCAGCAACCCTTTGAGTATGCCTTTAGCTTTCATTTTCTGGTGTTTTGGTGTTCTGTTGTGGTTTTCCTTTTCCTGTTGCACAACCTTTTTTCTTTCTCTCTACCCATGTTCCCCCTCACTCAGAGGAAAATCATAAGATTGAATTTAATCCCACAAATCACTGCAGTTTTTCTTTTTTTTTTTTTTTCTTGACCAGGCAATATCTTCAGGGGGGAAAACCATTTGATCTTTTAACTTTTAAATAATGCTTTGTTTAAAACCTTAGTCATGTTCAATTATAATTAAAAAGCCTGATTATTAAAAAATTCAACTGAGTGAAGCCAATGATTCACAGACATGTTAAACCACAGATCTGATAAGGTTGATTACTCTGATGTATTGCCATGTATATAAATACTTGTGGCAACTCTAAATGAGCTGCCACAGCTATGCTGCAGGTGTGCACTCAGAAACACTAGCTCATGCACCAGAAAGTTCCTTAATTTGAATACAATAAAAATGCAGTATCACCTTGCTACCTTGCTTCTGACTGCAGACCTGGGTTATCCCAGGTTAGCTCAGAGATCCTTTGCAGTGCAGCACACCCTTATATGCTTTGCTGAAGACTCAGAGTCCTAGGCCTCAAAACACAAGTCATTCAAGAGATTACAAGCTTTTCAATTTACATATATTGTTTAAATTCAGCTTTCTCTTACTGTGCAGTCCATTATTTTGAACCTCACTCTGTACCTTCTATTTCAGTATGCTTTCATTGACATAGTATTTTGCATTTTGAGCACTTTTATTAGGAAATGGTACCTGCAGGAAAAGATACTGCAAACACCTTTTGTTTTACTAAATATCAAACTTGACACTGTTACTTTTTCTAGTCTTGAATCCAAAGAGGGGGGAAAAAAAAATCAATGAGGATGTTTATAGAGAGTCAAAAAGGAGTACTAGGCAGTAGCCTTGATTTATTGTCTCCACACTTTAAACTCTTGTAACACCACTATCTTAAAAATTGTGTTACTTTCAATTTCTCCTAGGACAAGAGAGGAGAAATTACCTGTCCATTTTTCTGCACTTTACTCTTCCTGCTCTTCCTTTTTTCTCAGTCCCTCCTTCTCACCAGATTCCCATATGTATGAATCACAGGAAAACAAAGAAAATAATAAAACCTCCCATTGAGATTGTAAACACAGAGTTCATATCAGAAACATCAGAGCATATAACCACAATAACTATATTACCACAGTCACATGTTGCAGATATTAAGTCCCTACAAAAAGGGATTCTCAATCTGAGGTATTTTACGCCTTTTTTTTGTAACATGGCAGAAATTTTTCAGGCAGGTATTGATACCAGTCTTATTAATACAATATACAGAGAACTGTATTCAGAAATGAAATGCAAATAGCTTTTTAAGAAAAGCTTTGTTAAATGTATAACATTTCCCCGAATATAGAGAATTCACATATGATTTATTTAGTAGCAAAGAAAGAAGCAACTTTTTAAAAAACCAACATCAGTTAATCACACTCATGAGCAAAATAGGGACAGTCCCATAGTACTCTGTGCAGATTTATTTCATTTTAAACTATTACAAAAAATACAGTACTGACAATTAAGCCAATATAATGCTACATTTATACTGTACTAGTTTTCTAACCAAAAAGGATAAGAAGAGGAAATGACCCTAACAAAATTCTTCATATAATTCTGTCTTTAAAAGATTGCAGTTGAATTTATTTGATTATGTTTAAATCAGGTCTGTAACTAATCCCTACTGCAATTTCTCAAACATCAGAATGCTTTGGTTAACTTGATGGCAAACCTTTGTGTTCTACCACTTAGAATACCAATATCTTCAGAAATACTCCAGAAACTAATACCCAGATGAAACTTCAGGAGATTGCCATCCCATATTTCCTTATGTGCTTTTTCCTTTGTCTCCAAATTCTGTTCAAGAATTCTTTATTACTCTTCTATAAAAAATTTTGATTAACTTCCATTAAGTGACTAATTCCTCAGATGTTATAATTGTGAGTGGTTCCATTGATGTATGCCAATTACAGCAGCTGACAAACAGCCACTGCATTACAAAAGAAATCCATATTTTTAATGACTCCCTTGCTGTCTTCCATGTATGTGTGTATGTCATGACACACAGCTTTCTACCATCTGCACCTCTTCCTATATATATATATATATATATATATGCGTTTTGTATTATAAATTGCTTGGCTGTGAAGTATCTTGACATTTGACATAACAGCAGGGCTGGGAGGGAGCATAAGTGCTGATCATTAGATTATTGTTGAAGTATTCTCTCCTTTCCTCCCCTGCTCCCTGTGTTCCCTGGAGACACAGGTGTTAATAAAATCAAACAAAATGAAAATGGGTAAATTATTGCAAGCTATGAACACCTACATTGTGCCATGCCTCACTAGTTTCCAATACCCCCTCATTCTTGAGACAACCAAAGAAAAAGATGCAATTTCATCCTGTAGACTGGGTGATATAAGGAAAGGACAAAAGAGACAAGATATTGCAATCCAGAGGTCAGTGACCCACTCCCTTGTATAATTATAGCATTTCATTTATATCCTACCAATCTGTCTTTGGATGGCTGATAGTAAATTAGTAGCTAAAAAAGGGCAGTTTTGAAAATTTCTTAATAACTAGTAACTGAATTCTAAAACTGGAGCTTCATATAAGGAGATGAGCATGAGTGCTAGTTTGCAATTTCTTTTCTAAAAACAATTTAACAAAATACTCAAATCCTTAGATCAGATCTAATCTGTGCCTCATTGCTTTAGGCATCTTGAGAGAAGATTTAATACTTATTCTAAACACCAAGCAGATTTTGTAGATCTTCAAGATCCAAACCATTCTTGACTGTAATATACATCCAATTCAATCCTCCATGATGGATGGACTTTATACCTTTTTAAAATGTAAGCAGTACAATTTTGTGCTGCATTCCTCATTTCCCATGATCAAGCACGTACTAAACTCTTCCCCTGTATTCTCCCAAGGTTTCATGCAGTAACAAAAACTGTGTAAGAACATTAATGCTCAACTTTGTGCTAATACATATTAACAGCTTATACCTAGGTGTGATGATGGCCCACCTTTAGTAATGAGCAGAGGCCAACATTTTAACAGCCTGCTAGCTGCTGTTATGGGAGCAGTATTGTACAGCTCTCTGCAGTATCATCTACTATGCAACCAGATGAGTACAATAGGAAATAAATTCTAGATCTGTAGAACTGATCAAAGATTCACTCAGTCTATATCCATTCAGTATATTGTGCAATGCCAAGAAATTGCCAGGCTCACTCTCTCTGACACAAAAATGTTTCACACTTAGATGTAAGGTACCAAAATGCTATATATTATACAATTCTATAAGAATCTGAATGGGAAATAATTCTCTCTAAGGGGCTGGTGGAACAGAACAAATCAAATGCTGCCTGTTAAGAACACTGAAAATTTAACTATTAAGGCTGCAATCCCTACAATTGCTGACAGCCAGTCCCAGGTCACACCCGTTTCAGTTACATTCTAAATACTGACGAGAACATTGAATTCAAGGCTACACCTTCTTAGAAACAATCTGATAACTTTCCACTTGAAGAGCTGTCTAACTGTATTTATTTCAACCAGACCACAGTAATTAATATTTATGAGGATGAGTGAAAGGAGGATGCTCATAGCAAAAAGCAGATTATGAAAACACAAGAATGTGTGAAGATGCCGATGGGACTGAACAAATGGCACCTGAGACATGCTTACAACAGGCCCACAAAGTGAGAAAAGGACAGGACAACAATGTAGCTGCCTACACACAGAAGCAGAGAAATACCTCTTTCTGTGCTTTGTTCCACCTGTAGTCCAGGAGAAATCTTGGTACTTGTACCAAAAACATTTAGCACCACTTATTTAATGGGTTTATTTGGCTGATAGAGACACGAGCATCTGAGATGTCTCTGATTTCAGGCTAATCAAAGTCACAGTGGCTGGCACATGTTGTGCCTTTCAGTGGTATGTACTAGATCTGTTACATGTTTTTAATGTGCACGTGTGGTGTATTTCTGGATTTATATCTTACATGAATATGACCAATAAAAAGTGGACAGAAGAAAAAGAGAGCTCCGGAAAGACTTGTCAACAGTATTTTCAGGTGAAAAAAAAAAAAAGAAAAATAGGAGGTTTTGATCTGCAGAATGTGAAGTGTACAAAGTACAACAATTAGAACAGAATGGTAGATACTTTGAGCTCATTAAAATTTCTTTTGAAGATGAAAGTCATTAGATTTCAATGAGACCTTGGAGCAGAAGCTCACATTGACATGAGAATATTTAACCTGTAGTCTACAGTGCTTCAAGCAACTGATAGTATGATAAATAATTGCTTGGCTGTAGTAACCACATAGAAGGAAAAAAAGGATTACCCTAATCAAATACAGTCAGTGTGGTGTTGCCTGTCTCTGTGCTCCACATTTAATTCTGAAAGTTTGCAGTTATAAAAAACGGAAATCCTGAGTTCTTAAAGAGGAAATTGTAAAGTATTTATTTTCCTATCACCTCCAAGAAAACTTTGATAATATTTAGGGTCAGTCCTTCAGCTGGCATGATCAGCATGGCTGTGTGGAAGCCAGTGGAGCATTGCCAATTTAGAACGGCTGAATGTCTGTCTCACTACAGGGATAACCTTATTTTAGAATATTTTCCTCTATGCCTCTACTTTTTTTTTTTTCTCTTTAAATTAGGGTCCTTAATAGCCAAACACAGTATTTGTTGTCAGGAATACCTGTTCTTGAAGGTACAAGACTCATATTTTCCTGTTAATGAGTTGCACTAGTGATTAATTCTTACTCATATTTCAGTATGAAAACAAAGCACAAGCCAGGACCGTACAATGCCCTACAGGTATTCTTTATGTTATATCTAGTAGATAAAAAGGAACTCCCTCCACTTGTGCTCAGAGCTGAAGAAAAGCCAAAAACTGATGTTAACAGAAGCTTAAAGCAGAGATAATAGACGCTCTAGAAAAGGCAGAAAGATCTTGTCTTAAACAGCAGTATGCATGTCAAACAGTGTTTTACAGTTAGTTCACTGTAAAGAAATTAGAAGAGTGAGAGAAGGGAAGACAGTTACACAAATAAAGGCTCTATTCCATAAGTCAATGGCAAAACCAGGATTGCTCTTGCAGGTTGTCCCTCTGGATGCACAGTGTCCATACAGTCAGGGCTGAAACCACAGTATGCCCTTTCTCACAGGAGAAGATGGCATTGCTGTCAGAACCTATAGGTAAAGACAGTGGGCAAAAAAACCTTCAAAGTGTTTCCTAGTCAATCTCTTTGGACTTTCCTAAACACCCAGATCCTGAATACTCAGTGCTCAGTAATGTTGTACCAAGCCTGCTTTGCACCCCAGGCAGCACGACCCCTACATAAAATACCATGATAGAAGAACCTGATTTCTTTTTAACACATAGGTGCTCACTGCATGAATTGAGAGGTTAAAATTAAGACAACACTCTGCACTAAGAGATTGCCCCTGAAGGGCTGTGCAGGCAGTTTTCATTTCATTTAGCACACACAACACAAATTCCATACTTTTCTAATTCTAGGCAGTGTTCTCCTGCACCCAGAATTCTTTCTTTTAACAAAAAATTTTATGCTTTACTCTGAACCTGATGCCAGCAAGCAGTGGCCCAGTGGCACACTCCATAGTGAAAGGTCTGCAGGGCACATAGCACAACACCCCCAGTGCAGCCCCCTCACTCACCAGCCCCCTGACCTACCCCCAGGCACATCTCTGCATGTCCCCACTGCTCCCGGGCCCTGAGCTACTTGCAGTCAGCTACCTTTTCATTGTGACCAGACTCAAAAATGGTGCCTTCCTCGAGTGAAATTCCTGCTGTAGTATTGAATGTTTAGAAAATCCTTTGCCCTTGTAATATTCGTAATCTTATTATGTTAAATTTAGCTGGTCAAATTCTGCTCTTACCTGTACTTCACATCTGTCAACTTAGAGTGCACAAGGCATACATCAAGGCAGCATTTGGCTCAGCATAGGGAGAGATTTGATGTTTGAAATACATTTTGTCTTTTGAAAGCCATACTTCTCCCAATAATAAATGTTGAAACAAAGTTCCCCAGGGTCATGCAATCTGCATTCTTTCCCACTCAGCTGAAGATAGTTTAAAGGAGCTAAAGTGAGAGAAATATTCTCATTTGGTTATGTAGTGTAATGTGCTTGAATTCATTCTTCTGACACTTCGCACACTTTGTTTAACAAGGAAATCATCACGAGCACACGAGCTCTGAGTGCTTCCAGGTTGAGAGCTCGTGAGGAGACTCAATTGTCAGCTGAAGGCTGTGTGTGTGCCACCAAGATGACAAAAACTCTCTGCACCACAGGCCGGGAGAGGAGCCAGTGCCTGGTGAACACAGACCTTTAGCAGCTGGTAAAACAGTAGCACTGCAGGCAGCTGCTGGCCTTATTTGTCAGACAACAGCTGCAGACATCAAAGAGAATAAAGAGAAAGAAGAAGGTGGAAAGATTGAGGTACAAAAGGAATGCTGTCTACACTGTTTTTATGAAGTAGATGAGTTACTTTTTAATTATATAAACATATCCTAATATTATTGGTTTGCCCAACTTTTGCAAAGAATTATTAAAAATACTTGCAAACATACACATAGAGCACCAATTCCTCAAGCATCCTAGTGGAGTCCCAGAAGGTTAGTCCCATAAAAAATACTGGATTTTATCAAAAAAGTTGCCCCAAAAATCTCAGGTAAAATTTTAAAGTTATTTTCCTCAGGTAAGTAGAACTCACCAAAGCAAGTAAACTTACTTAAGTAATATTTGCTGTCATTACAATGTCTTTGTTTTCCTATACTATGCACATGGAAATAGAAATTACAGCTGCTGAGTGCTCAAGATAAGTCATCTATGAAGGTGACTTAATTTTTTCCTGACCCTTTATAATAGTGAGCCAAAATAGAAAACATACTGTTAAAAATGCTTGTTTATGCCTGTAGTGTACACACTGTGTATGTTTTGGAAAGGCACAAACTGCAGTACTTTCTTTTGACTTTATAAAAGAGGACACAAGTTATAAACAACATTGAAATATGTAATAAGTATTTATACTGACAGTTGTAATGACCATAAGGTATCAGATTCATGTTGAAATTCTGTTTTAACTGGTCAGTAAATGGGTGAGCAGTGAAAAAATTGCACATATTGTCCAACTTTCAAACATAAGTGCAAAAGACCCAAATTAGATCTTTTGAATTGGCTGACTGTATGCACTTCACAGAGAAATTCCAATAATTTTAGCTGAGTAGTTTTATTATTCTAATGTGTTCACTGCTATCAGTTGAAACACTTAAGTTTTAAAATGATATTTTACAGATAAAAACATCAGGATAGTTCTATCAGCTGTAATACTGGAATGCACACGCATACAGAATTACATACAATGTCAAATTCAAACAGAAGTTAGAAAATATCAGTTGATGTATTCAATGGCTTGTTTCCCAACTTGATTCCCACAAGAACCCCAATCAAAAATCATCAGTCCTGTCTTTTCCACACTGTGCTTTTCCATTTCTAATTGTTTCTAATTCTTCATAGAAGTACTTTTAATTCAGGTCTCCAGTATAATACAGTATACATAATATTTTGCCAGAGACAGCTTCTGCAACTGCCTTTATACCCTTAGGCTTTGTGACTTGATGTTATAATGGTCTTGATTTATTAGAAGATAAACCTTTCCCAATGTTTTTCCTTTTAAATAGTGAACTGTAAATAACGTATCCAGTATGAAAAATGCTACATAGCTCCTTTGAAAACCTCATGGAGATTGCCTATACTCCTATCAGCCACTGCAGGATGCTTGTGTTGATGCTTTTCCTGCATATGTGGAATGTATAGGAATGTAACCTGCACATGTACACATATTTCTGTGTTGGTCTGCTGAGTCACAGAAATTTGTATTGAGTGCAGCCAGCATGTTCCAAAACATAAAGAGATATTATTTTGCTGGTTTAGGGCCTTATAGATTTTGACTTGAGCATTCAGTGACATTACATTGCTGTTAAATATGATTCAACCAAGTCTCTTTGTATTTTTTCTTATTGGTAAATCTTGAATTATTTCAATTCCATGATTCCAAAGCTGGTACAAGCTTCCCAGCTGTCAAATCATCACTGAAGAAGCCTTGCTGCAAAGCCTAGCTCCAGTCAGTCCTCATTTTCTGTCAGCACCAGCATTTTCTGCCTATCTTCTTCCATGTTGGTCTGTCTTGGCATACCTTGATGTCAGCAGCCAAGTCCAGATGGAGAGAGGATCGATGGCCACGCACCATGATCTTTGTGTTTAGACTTCTATCTCTGACCGTATTAAATGCAACTCCTGGGCTACCAAGCCTTCCTAATTACTCCACTGCTTTCTCTTCCCTACAGGCACCATCTCTAGGCACATTCTGCTACAGAGCAAGCTCTGCTCCATCAGCCTTTATTTATAAATTATGATCAAAGCTTGTAGAGCTCAGAAACTCTTTTCTCCCTGACAGCCTCAACCAAATCACTTTTCCAGGCTTGCCATTCCTCAGAACCCTGCCAGGCTTTGCTATCACCAACCACTATTTCCAGAATGCAATTAAATGCTTATTACTTAGAACTTTAAATGTTAATTGCTTAGTAATGAAAATTTTAATTGATCAGACATTAAACTTTAGCTGCTAAGTGACTAGCAGAGTTTCAGTCAATCATAATAATTAAAATTCACTAATATATACGTAGTATGAAAAATATTCTATACTCAAGTGTGTGAAGGCCCGAATGCAAGATGATTGTTTTAAGTGTTTCCAGGTCTGAGCAAAAAAATGTGGCTAAATTAGCAATTGTTAATTTGAGATTAAATAATATCTCAGTGTTCATCTTAGAAGTGTCTAAATTATTAAAAATTATATCCCTCATTCCTTTATTTCACTTCACTGTATTCCCAAGTAAATCAATCCTTCTTAAAAAGGTATTTCTCAAGAGAAAGATACTGTTTCCTCCTAACCTGGTGTTCAGGATGGACACTCCTGTTCTCAACTCTGATAGGTTTACTATTGATTGTCAAAGCTACTGTGTAACCCGAAGAACTTTTCTCACCTTCTAATACAGTATCCTGATCTAAATTTTCACAATTTCAGAGGAAATACTTCCATAAATGAAGCAGCTAATTCCCTCTATATTCTGTGATTTTACTGCAGGTGTTAATGGAGCTGAGTAGAGATGTTTAATGCAATGTTACTTGTGAGGCACTGGATTGTACAGGATAATGAAAAGGAAATAAAGGCAAACTGAATTCCTAACATACCATTAACTAATCAACTAGTAATTGGATTGGACTAAATTCTTCTTTCTAGTTTTTAGAAACTGCAGAAGAAACATCATGAAAACATGCAAGACAAAGCACCAAGTCTAGGCTCCTTAGTATCTCTTAATTGTATTTAGTCCCTGTTCAAAATCCCAACCCATTTCTTTAAGATCTCTTTCATGTCACAAGAGCTTTGCAGAGAGTTTGGACAGTGTTCCCAAACACAGAACAAGCACAGCTTCTTTTGCTTTTACCTTCAGGGCCACAATATGAGAAGCTTCTGGCACTCTGATGTTCTGTCACTTTTTAATGCAAACTCTGGAAGTTCATGGACACAATGCTGCACAATCTGAGGAAGATAAATCACAGTTACTTCAAGCCAGCTGACAGCAGTTTAAGCAGCTGCAATCATCAACCACCAAGGGAGTTTCTTCTTTTATCTTACTAAATGCAAAAGTATACCAGGAACTGGTAATATCACTGGACTATCAGGAGTCCTGCTTTTACATAAATATCAGCAAGCGGTAAGTAAATTCTGTTGACGAAATGTAATAAAACAAAGACGGTTTCAAATATGACCATTCCCTGATGCATTCTGTAGCCCCGTCTTACTCACTTATTGCATGCTGCTGAGATTATAAGGTTTGCTTTTATCTGTCAGAAATCAATATTTCAAACATCGGATAAAAGAGGAAATTGAACTGGGAATAGGCTGAAGTGCTGTAAAAACTACAAAGCACAATTATCAAAAAGCACTTAAAGTACTTAATAGGACACACATATAAAAATGCTCAAATTAATGTCAGGGAACTATAATGAGAACTTTTTCTATGCTTTTTGATCCAAATGCAATGTAATTCGAGTGCAGCCTGGTCAGTCAATACAGTCTTCAATTTATATGAAACCCTAAGGATTTCTAGCAATCCATTTGCTAGAACTGAACCATTACATATGATTGGTTAATATTTCAATTTATTGAAAATACATTATTTTGTGTAAAGTGTTTAAGTTGTTGAGGTTTAATCATTATAAACAGTTATGATAAAAATAGATCTTTGGATAAACAAAGACCTTACAGTCAAGCTTTTAATAAATACTAGTATAACTAGAAAATTGGATTTTAAGAGGAACAGACATAAGAAAAAAGTGCAGATATGGGGTGGTGAGATAGGAGGGAAATGTTATAGAGAATGGATCTTTGTCAGCACAACTTAAGCAGAGAGGGGACCTCTTTGAAAAGTGTTGTAAAACACAGTTATTTTTTGCAAAAAACCCCAATGCCCCCTCCACCCCCCACCCCCAAACCGCCTCACTATTAACTTTAGTACTTTCCCCTTAGATTTATATATTCATTTATCATCTTTAATGCTATTGAGCTGGAGGTCTTTACAAAACTATGCTAGATCAGAAATCACCGCAAATGAGTGTGTACATATCTGTATGCACACAGCAGCATCCATGGAAAATGGACTGAGTGACTTTAGAAAATTTGACATGAAATATGAAGAGCTGCAACACACAAAGGGGTTATAGCTATCATCTGAGCAACCAACATTCACATTAACTAAAAGGCTGTATCAAACTGTAACATTCTTTCCCAACCTACACCCCACTTTCTTAGTAAGGAACAACAAGGGACTCTTCGAAATCTTTCTTTGTGGAAGGTTATTCTTAACACTTATAATGCACTTTAACCATGACATTTCTGTCATATGACTGAACCTTGGCTCAATCATAATTAAAGTGTGCTTCTTATTGGAACCACACCAAACTGCCTGGACTATGGATCAGACTGTGGTTTCCACTAACACACAAACTGTGTCTTTGCCCAAACACCTTCCAACCACCTTTCCTCATTATAGTTTTAAGCCTAATCCAGTACAACCTCTTGGCTAATATACCTGCTTCCTCTGTCATCCAGGCTAAATCTTCCGTTGCTTCTTCCAATTTTGAGAAGCAAAACTGAATTTCAGTCCCTAGAATCCTGACTTGGGTCATAATTCACTGCTTTAAATTCATCCTCCCTAACCTTTACATTTTTTCTTATATCTCTCTTTTTCCTGCTTATGTCCTCATTAGTCTGTCTTGCCCCACCCACCAATAAATCTACTTTATTCAGCAAACAATGACACCCCAGTTTTCTGTGCCATTCTCCTTACTTTCTCTATGCCATTTCTGTTTTTCCCCTGCTTATTTGACATGGCTTGATGTTCCTAAGTCACTTTGGAAGCCTGCTACCTTTTCAGTTTTCACAACTTCTCTGAATACTTGTTTTTACTTCAGTACTTGTAAGAAATTCCATAAGATACTCAGATTAAGTCAGGAAGGTAGTATTACACACAAAAGACTATTTGTATCTTTAGTTTAACAGCAATTTAAACACATAAACAAAGAACAAAATATGCAGAAGCCATGCAAAAATAATGGATATGCACACGCAGAAAGGAAACTGAACAAAAAGCCGGATTTGTATCTGTGAAATACAACATATGCTTTGCTATCTCCCAGTGTGGCGTTTGTATTTTCACAGTTACACATTATATAAATCACATAACTGCTGTTTACTCATGCAGTTGGATACAGCCAAAACAACATGGGCCAAACCCTCAAATCCAGACTCTGAAATTCAACACAAAAGTTTTGTTTGAATAATAAACTCTGAGAGTTGAGACAAGTGTATTTGTACCATTTCAGACAGCTGTTGTTTAAGCTGTTTCCAAAGACAGAGACTTCACAATTTCTCAGGCAATATATCTCAGTGCTTTATTGTCTTATTAGTATAAAAGTTGAATGGTTTTGAGTTTTTTTCTAAATCTAATCTGAACCTTTGCTACTATAATTGTAGTTGTACTTCTTGGCCTACTTTTTGTGATGAAGAAGAGATTATAGTATTCCATTTTGCAACAAATTTGACTAAGTAAACACAGTCATCACACAGCTTCTTTCCAGCACACAGGCTCTGTGAATAGTACAGTCAGGCTCTGACTGAGACAGTTAATGACTTATATAATTCACCAAGTTAAGATGCACAAAACACAGCCAAAATTTGTCTTCTAATATTCCTGGTCTCGTGTATGCTAACATGATTTTATTGATGGAACTGGCAAGGAAATACCCTAAAACCAGAGTTTTCACATACAAAACCAGTGTTATCAAGACTAAAAATAAATAGATCTCTTCAACTGGATACTGTATTCACTTGAATAGTGTCCTGAGTTTTTGGATTTCCTGAACCAACAGAATAATTTCCTAAATCTACAGAAACATCACAGAGCATACAATCTTTCCCAAATAGTACATATTTTCAAATAACAAAGTAATAAAAATTACTTTGTTTAAAAAAAAACTGTCTGCTTAGAAAACATGCTATAATCCAGTAAGGCAATTGTAGTTATGGCACTCATAACTGTATAATGCACTTCACAGAAGCTTGTCCTATTGCACCTTATTGTATTTTCCCCTTCAATTATTAAATTCAGAGACTTAACCTCGAAAGAAAATGCACTTGTCTTTACATGCACTTGAATTGTTACGGCCATTTAAAACTAATCAATGTTTTCTTTAGTACCATAATAGCTTATTTGCAAAGCACCCATTTAAGAAAAATTTACATGGTATTCTGGAAGTAAGCATGTTTCACATTCTAAGAAAAAATCCCAATAAAGAGAAAGAGGACTTCATTCTCCTCTTGAAGTTCAGTGATTTCAAAAGCTTAAAAATTTGTGCACAAGGGGAGCTGTTACTAGATGATACCCCTCTGTTCATAAATAATACAAGGAAAAACTATGCATTATACGCAATCCTGATATCCCTAGAGAAGTCCAGGAAATTAATTTTCAAGAGCTCAGCATGTAAATATATGCTTTCATTAATGTTAAGAGGAAAACAAACAGTTAAAATCTTATTATTAACCTGTGTTTAAATACACATTCCTTAGAAATATTACACAACTCCTGACTTGGATGTTCTACTACATAAAACTCACAGGACACCAAGGTCTCATTGAGTGGTGGAAAGCCCAAGATACTTCAGTAAAGTCAGTATATGCACTCTGAGTGCAGTTTGACTCAAACAGGAATGTTCACACCGCTTTCCTCTAGGAATATAAGGGAGTTTTTTAAATTAGTCTCTGTAGACTCCTTCAGAAGGAGGTCGGAGAAACAAAGTTAAGTAATATGAGTACCCCTAATGTCTCAAGATCTGCAGTTATTTAACAAAGAGAAGCTTTAATGAAGGAAAAACAAAGTTTGCATAAAAATTAGAAGCAAGTTTTTTCCACTTCTAATAAAACGTGTAAGCATCTCCTTTAATAAGCAGATCAACTGCAGTTCAAGCTATACCTGTTTTTAAATACATGCAAACCCCTTGATTCCAGGATATCAAGTCTACCACTGCGATGAAAGATGTAAAACACCAAATAATAGGGAATATAATAACTGAATATTTTTAAGTAGAAAAGCTATTAAAATGCTTACACTCAGAATGGGGAATTTGCTAGTTTGTCCCATGTATCTTGTGTAGCTTTACACTGATACCTCTCTGTTGTAGTTCTGCAGAATATTTAGTTCATTTGGGTCATACAGCCTTTTGCAGAATAACAGTTCTGTCTCAGTGACACCTTCTGCTTGTGCTTCCAAAATTTCTACCTTTGCTTTGAGCTACACATTGTTCTCAGTTGAATGTTACTATAATAGTAGTGGCAGCAGGTGATTTGCCTTCCAATTTTAGTCATGAAGAAGATGCAGTGTGGGGCAGCTCTTCAAAGCTTTGTAGCTTTGGAAATATGTCTTAAAATTACACAAGAAGCTGAGTGCCTTAACTAGCAGAGCTTCAGCATAAACTGGATAACTGCATGCATGGGTAAGTACAAATAGCAGTACCAGAAGGCATAGGCCTTGTGGGCAAACAATTGTATTTGCTTCCCGTCTATATACTGTATATTTTTGAAAATCTGACTCTATTACAAATATAATGAGCAAAACTGATGAGTTTAAAAGTAAGGATGCAGACTTTGAACAACAAGGACAAGTTATTCACCTGAGCAGACTGTTCGCAGAGAGGATTGCTTATCTGTGAAAAGTGTGGAGTTCAAAAACAAATGAATTTCAAAATAAGCCTAAAAGGAAGAAACAGACATTAAAAAAATTGTCAAGCTGCAACTAGTAAAATAAGCTGAGTTGAGGAATACAGAGGATCAAGCTTTGCCAAAAGGAAGAACGAGAGGTATAATTGAAAGCATTGGATGCAGGGACTGCCACAAAGTAATGCAACGACCGATACCAAAGCATTTCCCACCAATTTATTTGCTGCTGAAGACTAAACAGACTGAAGTCTTGTTCCTTTGCTAAATTACATGTTTCAGAATTAATCCTGTAGCCTGCAGCAGGTAGCAGATGCTTTATAGGGTGACTTGGAGCAGTCACCTATTACTGCTCATTATTGAATAGCACTGCTTTAACTCTACTGCAGTTGCCTCCACTGTTGGATAGTTTCTCTTAGAGGTTCAAGTTTTCACAGCTCTTTTCCTGGGTTTCAGACCTGCTTCCAGAGTACTACATTGGCTCCACTTGGCCCTGTGTATAACAAGCAACAGCTGGGAGGTATTTCCTGTACAATTTGTCCTAGGTGGGAAAGCCCCAAAAGCATGATTTTTTTTCCTTGTTATCTAGTTATTGTGAGATTCCACCTAACAAATCTGTGTATGTGCTTTTGATATTCTTCACTGTCAGCTGTGTGCAATGCAAAAGGAAAATTTGCAGTTTATGAGCAAAAAAAGCTGTTAAATTATATAATTCATTATTATCTTATTCGTAAAATAATTCTCTTTGCAAAGTTAAAAACATGTAAAAGTTGCAGTGCAGGTAATAGGGACTAACAGAAAAGATGGAGACAACAAATTTCCTATATATTTTCTTATCCAAAAAGTGCCAAGAAATTGCATCAGTGATCCTACAAATCTGAGGCAAAGCCTCATGCAATTAAAATTCACTTAATTTTTGCTGAGCTTCATTTCTTCTATAATAAGGTGAGAATGTTTTTCTTTTCCAGTGCCTCTCTATTTCTCTGAATGTGATTTTCACTGGATTTAGAGAAATATGCAGAGAACAGCAATGGGAAAGCTTATCAATTTCAGCAAACTCCAGGAACTCCAGTGAATTCAGTAAAGTTGTTTCAGATTTTTTTTTTTCACTGTAACTGCAACACATTTTAGTTCATATTCTTCTACAGCATCAAGAATCTACAAATCAGTAGCCATGTTATATGTAATACCATTTCCTGCACAAGTTTTAAATTTTATTCTTCAATACACTTGTACTTGTTAATTTGGCATCTACTATATTTATCATCTGCAATGCACAGCTAATACTTTGCATTTGCAACCTTGGAAACAATTTAAGAGGGTGTAGCAGAATAATTTTATATTTTATCATTTTATTGTATGTAACTACTAACGATATGTAGCATCTATCACATATCACATGTACTCTTCCATTATAGAAATCAGTTCATCCCATTATTTCCTGTTATCAACCAAGATTGTCTTTTCAGTTGGTCTTTAACTAAATATTTCATTGAGGATCATTAAGGATTTATAAAAACTTTTCACAGGTCTCACTGTTAATCATAAGCATTTCATTCACAAGGGACTATAAATCTGAAATTTGCCTTCCAGTTTTACTACAAACCCTTTTGGAATAGTATTGGGAAAAAAGCCCAAAACAAAACAATAAAGCCACCTTAATTTTGAAAAGAGAATTTTCCATTAAATTAATATAAAATAAAACATAATCAAGAATTTACTAAGAAGGTGATTGAAAAATGAATACCAGAATTTTCCATTCTTACTCATTTTCAGCTAAAATAAGGG
This sequence comes from Scytalopus superciliaris, assembly GCA_013400415.1. Lineage (NCBI taxonomy): Eukaryota > Metazoa > Chordata > Aves > Passeriformes > Rhinocryptidae > Scytalopus > Scytalopus superciliaris. The sequence continues at coordinate 1,658,081 of VXBX01008400.1, forward strand.
CAGCTGTAGATTATTCCCTTTCTTTAAACAAGGTAGAAGGTAATGAGACAGTGTTGGGTGGATGCACAGTAGTAATGGATTATGCAGATTTTTCTCTCCTGGGTCACTCTTATGAATCTGATCCAAGACAGCAATGACGAAATGTCAGTGTCATTCTATGGCTTTTAGCACGAAACCCTGACCCTACAAGGTCAGTGGCAAAACATCAGTAGTGCCAGGATTTTCACCTTTTGAATCTCAAGGGTGCAAAAAGAATTAAAGTCTGACTCAGCATGCATTGACTTTAATGGGAGTTGTACTAAGTTCAAGGTGCAGATTTTGAAAAGTCCTTAGATGATGCTTTGCTCATGCTTTAGTAAGAGCTGGGTCCTTCAGATGATTCAGACACTTAAAACCATAGCATTAAAACTCTAAACTTTAAGGATAAAAGTTAAATGTTCTGATGACACACATGCCCTTGCTCCACTGTCTGGGTTACTCTGCTGCCATCGCCTGAGCACTGGAGAAGGGCTCTTTCACCACAGTTATTCACTTCTCTTGCCTCTTTCTCTGAAAGCCAAATCCTTGTCCCACATGACCAGGATTCAAAACATCCTGGATCTCCATGTCTGTGGCCCTCAAGAAATTTGGCAGAGATTGTGGCTTCTACTCTGTGTTCTGTCCACTCCACTTACAGTCAATTCCCACAACACTCACTGCCACAAAAAGGGAGGTCGCTGTAGTAGAGGAATAGTAAGACTCTGTGTCAAAATGACTAAATTAACAAAGCAGGAGAAGTCACTTCTGGAGTGATTGATTGAAACAAAATCCTTATCAATTCCCTGAAAACAGGCAGAGGTGGTTTGGTACTTTATTTAATTTTCTTTGATAGTAGTTGTTCTGTAGAAAGGATATCACAAGCCATTTTAAACCTAACTCTCAAGTCTTGCCTTTTTGCCCACTTGAACATGTTTGATTCTGAAATGGAACTGAGAATAGAATCCAAATGAGCTGTCACATTTTAAGCGTTTATTCAAAATGGGAACAAATTTCCAATATTAAATTATTTTTTCATGTCCTCCAAAAATACTAAGGTACACAAATATAAAAATTATGTCTTGCTGTAACATATGCTTTCCAGACATATTTCACTTGTACAAATGCACAGCTCAGGCATGTGTTCCTAAAAGTATTTAGCAATGCTGAAAACCACCCAGGAATTAAACAGGATGAAAGCATGCTGAAGAAGTTGTTGGAGGTTTAATTTCCTTTTCTTTTTTTTTTTTTTTTTCTCTTTAGTGGGAGTTTTGAATTCTGGAGGAGTAAAACTCCAGTCTCTACTGTATTGAAATGATATTTTTTTAGCACTCCAATCATTGTCTCTACTTGACTAAGACATTTCTGTGCTAAAGCAGGTGCATTTACTTTTCAAGTATTATTTTACTAATCAATTGAAAAATTACCTCCATGAATGACAGAAGTGCAGACCTTTGGAGTATTTCATTAAAAGGAGCAAACATTAATTACAAATCCAGCCCAACCTTTGCAGACATAAATTATGGGGCTGATCTATTTTCTCCATGCTTAATTGCAAGCAGTGACTAGCTCTTTAAATTATTATCTCCAAGGCATGAATGAAATTAGAATGGATTTGATGATATTCTCAAGGCTTATTTGTATCTAAATAACTTGGCCACGCACTGTCTGGAGATATAAGGAAAATTAGGTGAAACACCTTTGGACCTTTAAACAGTGGATAAGTTACGATGAAAAAATTGCAAAATGGATTTAGAACCTTCAAGTCTTTGCAGACAGGGAGGTCTGGCTGCAGGTTGAACAATGGGATAATTAATTTTATCCAGGCATTTTTCTTCTAATCTAGATTCTAGAAGTTTCAGGGGTTTGTAACTTTCTAATGCATTCACATTTCAGGCAGAACTTTCCAGGTGGTATCTTACCTGAAAGGTAATATTTACATTTCAAGAAAAATAACTGTTTTTCTAGTGAAGTAAAACATCCTTCCTACACAATTAAGAAGGCTGAAAATTTTGATTTTGTAATAGCCACAGTGCTGACATGTTTGTGATCATACCAAAATCTGGCAGGAAAATAAAAGAGTAAAGTGCCCTTAGCTGGTCCATTAAAAACTGATTTTTGAATTAAGCATATTTGTTGATACAAATTAGAATTTCAAAGACATTCAACAATGGCCAAATTTTCAAGTGATCTTTTCTCCTGATTAATATGTTCTTTTATAGCCTACTCTCTAATTGCTATTTTGACTTCTTTAAATACTGAGAATGAGCAAATTTTTTACTTTGTTTCTGTTAGCACAGTCTTAAAACTCAAATGAACAGTTAGGCTGTTTTTTCAAACCACTTTTTGGTGGTAGGTTAGGTAAGAAACACTAAAAATAAATTTCCCAAATTTCAAAACAAACTTTGCTTAATCTCTCTCTACTGCACTCTGCTTTACCTATATCAGTTTTATAACTCCATCCGTTTTCTAAAGGTGAAAAATTTAATAGTTACTATTTATGACTGAATTACTTAAATTATTATCATGTAGGAAAATGCCCTTTCAATTTCTAAATGAATTTTTTTTTGAATAAGTGACAAGGGGAAGGAGCAGAACCAAATTAAGAATTGAACACACATAAAGCTTAAATAAATGTAAACAAAATTATTTGAAAATTTTCAGCATGAGTTAAAACTGACCTTGAAGTTTCTGAGTATTTAAGATATAGAGAACCTCTAGTCCTTCTGTCTTTAAAATAATTTAAAAATTAATTCCCATGGGAAATAAATAGCATGGTATACATGCAGGGAACAGAAGGTGCGGCTTACTGTAATAATGAGTGACAAAGAATGCAAGGATTATTTTTTTAATACAATAATGAAGACAGAAATTTATATTGTTGTGAAACATATTTTTAATTATTTAGATTTTACACTGGAAACAGAAAGCCTTCTTCTATAAGAAGAACATTCTTTATATACCACACAGGGTGTGAATAAATGAGTCCCACAACACTCCATGGGTACTGCCTGACCTGTGTTTTCACTACCCATCTACCACCGAAGTTAATAATTTGGCATTGCATACTACAAAACCCAAATAAATAAAATACATAATGACTTGCTTTGAGTTCAATTTACTTGTGTCATGATACAGTAAATACCAAGCTGAGTCCTCACAATATTAATCATTAACCTGGGAGAGGGCATTATCTTAAAATGTATTCCTTCAGCTCCAATACGTTTCATGAACACAGTGATAGATATTTTAATGGCCATTTCAAATATTCTGAACACGTAAACAAGTCCAAGTCCCACCAAAAGTCAAACTCTTCTCACCTTTTAATTTCTGGGTATAAAGTTACCATCCATCTGCTGCCAGAGCAGCCTCTGAAAGCAAAGTAACAGAAGCTCCGCAGAGCTGGATTCTTTGAGGCACAGAAGAAGCCCAGCTCATGCAAGACACTGTGCAAAGAGCAGGGCTGGGTACCTATCAAAGGAAAGTTCTTCTGATATGATACTGTTTTTTGAAATTTTCTACAGTGACAGACTTCTCAGGCTCATAGCAAAATGTTTCTGGTACTGAGTCGAAGACTGTAACAAAATTAGAATGTGTCTTGGAAAAAAATATGTTCTGTTGAAACATTAGAGATTCGTTCAAAAACTTTGGAAATACCTGGTCTAGCACAGAGAAGACTTCATGGGATTTCATGTCTTGCTTAGGAGAGGGAAGAGCAAGAAAATCTATTTGCAGGGATTTTAGGAGCATTTATGTTCCCTTTCTTCTCCATGGTATTTCACTTTAATTTAAAAGCAAGGAGTTAAAGATTGATCTGGAGCTTGGGAAAAGCATTCAAGCAGAGGACCACTGGGGACGGAGTGAACCCTTTAACCACATTGCTTGAGAAAGGTACTGCTCAGCAATATATTCCTGGGAATGATAATATCATAGGTAACCTATTTGCTCTGGAATCTAAACCAGAGCACCACATTTAAACCACCTGCATCTAAAAGGAAGGCAAATATATTAAGAGGATCTCTCAACTTATACAGACCTGAGTGGAATGCATAATTTTTAAGACAACTAAACAAATTCCTTAGACTTAATAGTATACCAGTCTAATCATTGAACATTGTGTCCTTTATATTTCTTCAGAAAGAAAAACATCACTGACAATTATTGGCTTTAACACCTTGCAGCTTATATATAGCTTCTCATTTAAGGAAGAAACACCTTAAGCACAGTGTGAATCTAACATGAATATAATTTATAAAATGTAGAAATGTTGAATCAGAGAAAGTAGGAAATTAGTTAAATGGGAGTTTTTAAAATGAAGATACTTTCTTCATCAAGGTGATAGAGTATGTACCTTTAATCAACAGCTACTTTTCCCCCTCTGAATACAGCATTGCAGGCAGAACTTTGCTTCAAATTGCAAAAATTTTGAATGGAAATATTATGAAATCATTATTCATATCTAAATATTAAAAACTGGTTTATTGTTGTCTATTTTATAGTAAAATGTAGACAATTGCTTAGTCAGACATTGATATTCACCAAAACAACATGCGTTAATTATAGCTAAGAATGAGTGTCAGTGAAGACTGCTCTGAGTCAGATCCCAAGTCACAGAACCTGCAGTACAGCTCCTCCAGCCCATGGGTGTTACAGCCTTTCTAAGGTGGGCTACAGCACCTCACAGAGCGGGCTGTACCACACTGCAGGGTGCCAGTCACAGACTTCGTGTGTGAGGACAACCACATGGCTCTAATACGCAGCTCAGTGCAGCTCCTACATCAGGGCTACAGCCTGGAGGACCCAGGAACTCTTCCAGGCTCTGGTGCAAACACAGACAGACAAGGCCCCAGGGCAAATCAGTGCACCTGCAGCCTGGTTACAGTGCATGCAAACCAGTTCACGTGCCTGGACACAGAGCACCAGCTCCTGTGCCCACCAACAGCACCGAGATGAGGCATGACCTGCTGGGTAACTCCACCTTTTGTCTGTAGAAAAGATGGACTAGTATGGACCCCCAGGGCCAGCACAGCCCTCAGTGTGACCCATGCTGTATGGGAAGAGAGGGCTGGCCAGAGCCTCCCTGTGCTCCCCAGGGAGGGGACACGTGGCCCACCCTGTCAGCTGTGCTGGGATTCCAGCACAGGGCTCATGGAAAGGCTGCTCAGCCCCATCACTGGTCTACACAGAGTTACAGACACACAAAGCCGACAAGGGTGTGAATGTGTATCACTGGGGACCACAAAACATGATGGTACAATGGCAAGTTACATGCAGAGCTCTCACTCTGCATTTTTCTCCTCTCTTTCTCCTTCTCAGTCCAGAAAATTACAGAATAACAAGTAAGAGAAGCATCAATATCAGCTCCACCCAAAAGAATGTGTATGGAACAGGGAAATGCATATATTTAGTGATTCTGAATTGAGTTGACTCCTTGCTGTGCCACCAGTTCACCTTATCTTATTCCAACCTAGTTTATTCTTGTGGTTTTAGTTGAAATATGATATGGGGAACAAATTATTTTTACTCTATCCACTTGAGCTACCCCAGTATTATCTATTTAAATATTTTAGTCACCTGTAAACCGTGAGCAACCTTGTGGCATGTTGTGTAATCACTGGGGATTGGACGCTTGATGGATAAAGACTTGGAATGGTTCAAATAATAGTCCTTGCTCTGTCCTTCTGTGACAGAAGAATATGAATAACAGTTTATTTTGGCCAAAGCAACCAATTCCAGGTGAATTTATGTCCGTAATGGGAGATTTGCCATGACAAACAAGAAAGGGATGTAGCTACATGATTTGGTACATTCTAGTAAAAACTGGAATATCTTAAATCAAAAGTTTCAGTAGGTTTAAATGTTCCTGCTAACCCCCCTATTAAATCTTCATAACAATGTGACAAGGTAGAAGTCGCTGTCTTCTCCTTTGCTAAAAAAGAGGGCGATCACTAGGAAAAATAATACTGGGAAATAAAATTTACCTTGGATTAGTTTCATGTAAACATTAAAAACCCAACTTCTCAGAACTCACATGAAAAACATAATGTAGTTAATATTAAATGCAATGATTATGCAACCTATTACTTTTACAGTTTGTGCTCCCATGTCCTTGATTTCATCCCTGTTTTGCTTATGATTAATGAATGACTCACCTTCAGTACTCTCTCATTTATTTCACACCTCATTATGAATTTGAAAAGGTCAATTTGTGATTTGAAAACAGCAAAACATGCATGGAAGTTAAACAGTGTTCAAAAATACAAACGACATTTTTATCAATAGATTGTTATCATATGATGCCACTTTTTAATAGGTTGCATTTTTAACCGCTTTTGATGCAATTTTGAAGAGTGTATGTCACTTATTCCCACAGAATACCAGATGAAGTTTCTCCATGTGTTTTATATGAACATCAGGAGTTTAAGTGCACTCTATACATTCACACACAAATTCTAGAATGACACCTGGTGTACTTCACTGTTTTCTATTTTAGCTTGTCAAGATCCCATGCCATAATTTTCTATGGCTTCTCATTTGTTTTGCTTGGAATTATTTTACTAGGGTTTGATACTTTATAATGTTATGTGATTAGAGTGTTAGCATTCAGGTAGGGACAAAATCAAGGCTAGAAAAATTGAGGGAGATTTTGTGTATATTCAGTTCACAATTGTTAAAGCAAAGCCCACTAACTTATTTGTACTGAAAACAAAGTTTCATACCAACAGTTCACAGTATTACTTTGTTGTTGTTGTTATATCCTTCTCCAGTTTTGATAATTCTTTTTATCTACAGAATTTGGTAGTTGAAAAATACTTTCTTGAGCAGAAAAAAAATCAGCTTGAGTGACATCAGTGCTAAATCCCATTCTGTGGAGCACTCAAAGACACAAACCAAAAAGTCCATCTTTTCTCAGTTTTTACTGCAAGTAAGTTCCAAAATCACTTGGGCAACACTGTCAGAAGATGACAATTACCAACACACCTGTGATACACTGATAGCTTGAGGAGTAGATTATGGTATCCAGAGAAGCTTGGGGTAACTCCATTAACAGTCACTCCCATAGTTGGGAAGCTGCCCTTGGGAAGTCAGTATTGGCACAGAAATCTTTTGGACAAAGGGCAATTAATGCTACTCATGGCACTCACCTCCAGGACTCTGCCAAACCAGGGTTGTGCTGCCTGCAGAGCAAGTGGCCTGTGAGGCTGTTTATGGCTTGGGCTGCACTCCAGACTGCACAGACATGCCCAGGCTGACTTTAAACTGGACAGTTTGGTGACTTCTGGCACTGCAGCTGTAGCTGCACATACTTCAATGCAGGCTAATCCAGTCCCTCCAGAAGTCTTCTCTTTTCTCTTCACTTTGGCTCTCTTGTCCATGTAAACAAGAGAAGCTTAAAGTTCTGCAACAGAGATTTTACCCAAGTTCAGTAGCTTAAATATTGTGTTATCATTGAAATAATATTACTGAGCATGGTTATTAACTGCAAGCTGACCTTCAGCTTTGGCTTTGCGTAATGTTGTAGATTTATGTTTCCCCCACAGCTCATTCGGAACTCTTTGTACAGTGGATTATTAACCTATAACTAAACATTGTCTTTGGTGTTCATATAGATTTGGAACAATTCCAAATTTATGATCTTTTCTTTGACTTCTGTAAGAATGTTCATTAGAGGCCTTTATTCTTCCTTCAATTTCAGACAAAATGCTACAAGGATCATTGTTTTCAATCACATCCCACCTATGATACTGTTTAAGATCAGTGAACAGATTGTCCTTCAAATTAACAAAATCAAATACCCATACCAACACTCTACTGTGAATAAAGAGGATAACATCTTCATACACAGCAAGTGTAAGAAATAATAATAAATGGTAGATTTGACATAAGTTATGAAGTATGTGCAAAAAAAAAAGTGAAACCTCCCCACTTCAAACTTCCTGAAGCAATAATAAAAATGGAGTTTCTGATGAATATGGTTGTAACCAGAGAAAACTAATGGAGGAGGTAGAATATATTACTGCAATGTTTGTGTATTATCTACAGTAGAGAATGATCAAAACAAAAACGTATGTACTATGGAAAAACAGAAGGCATGTGCTGATGGGTTTGCCTCTAAGGATTTAATCTCTAGTATGTGACTTCCTATACAAGCAATGAAAGCATTTAGTTTCCTTGCTTATCTAGAACGAGACTTTACTTCTCAAGGCAAATGTTTAGAGACAAATGAAATAATTCTGAAACTTAACAGGTGCTACTCCTGTTACTTGAAGTGCAACTAATTCAAACCACTATTTATTCTTTTTTATTCTAAAAATACCAAGACACATCTTCAGGAACTATCCTGTCTTCATTTTAGCTCAAAATGATCCATTACTCTGTTATGTACACATTTCACTTACATTGCATACCACTGTTTATTGACACTTACCACGCACCCACAGTATCAGAGCAGCCTCAGCAGAACAAGCATGATATAGACTTGAAGAATATAACAGTGAAAATATCAATGTCATAAACATCGTAACTGCAAACTGCAAGAAATTATAGAAGATCAGATTCTGCCCTAAAGCTCTACGAGGCAAACTCACCAGTAGTGTGACTTCCCATCCAAGCTCAAAATCTGCATGTGCAAATTACACCTTTGGCACTCTCAGCTGAGACACCTGCAAAACTGTGGGGATTTAACCTCCTGTTCAGATGATTGGCTTCACTTCCACTGCTTTTCAAAGATTCACAACAAGTAAGGAGGCAGAGTGAAAAAATGGGGGTCTTAGGGGAAAGCAAAGTACTTGCATGTTTAGCACATTTTATAGATAGGTCTGGAATATAGGATGCGGATGTTGCAAAAGGTAATGAGGTGACTGGCAGCAAAGAACTCTGAGCTGGAGCAAATGTGAAGGTAAAACAGAATCAAAATAGTGAACCATCTGCTTTCTAATGAAAACAGCTCTACTTGTCAGCAGCATCCAGAAAAAATGATTTCTTAGTTGGAGTGTATAACCGAGGGAAGTAGCTTTTTTGCTATATGAGGTAATACTCTCAAATGATGTATGACTTAGAAAATAGTGTGGGTTAATGATCTTCAGCTGGATCAGGGAGTAAAACAAAGTAATTTCATAATACAGAACATGATGGATTAAATCATGTTAATACTGGGTATATACATTAAAGAAAATGATCTTTCTGGCATACTAAATGGCAAAATAAAAAGCACTTTTAGTAAGCTATATGATTAATTAGTCTGCCCTTTTATTTATGTACCATGATAAAGTAAAATGTACTTCTTCTGGTTACCTCCCAGGCAATTATTCTAAAAGTTATATTGAATACACCAGCTTCATTGTATTGCACCAGTCCATCAGGAACTGCATGTCCCTGTCTTTGTTTTAAGTCAGGGGTTTTCTTTTTTTCTCCTTTCCCTGTCCACCTTGCTAGAGGTTATTGGGGGTTTGTGTTCTATGTTTTTTAACTTGCAGAAACATAAGATTGAATGTGATATGTTGATATATTGAAATAATGTAAACATTGATTTGTCTTAGTACCACTAATTACAGAAAATGCAAAAAATTCTAGTGAGTGAAAAGTTATAGCTCACATGTAATTCAGGCAAATATTTAAATATGAGAATGTAAATGCTCCAGAGTTCATTCAGATTCTGAGCTGTTTCATTTCCTGCCTTCACAGTATAGTTGTGTATCATGCAAATTTCCACCAAAGGTTAAATCACATCCCAAATCTTTTAGAAAGAAGCTGGAAATGCATTTTCATGGGATATTTCAAATTAAAGTCTCAAATTTCAGAAATAAGGTTACGTAAAGAAGGAGGGACATTATTTTTGAGAACTGTGTGTCTTCCAGTCTCATTATACATACTGGTCAGAAATTATGCCAATTTATGTAAGACACAGAATTTTCTTCTAGTACCAAATTTACATGGAAGGAAGGAAAGGTATTATTAGCACAGAATTTACTTCTTTCTTAAAATCTTATGAGCTGTAGAAATGCATAACATTCAGGAATTAAGGGAGGGACCATTTCAATGATATTTTAAAAACTGGTGTGGGCTTTGCATTCTAGTAGGGGTTCACATAGTTCTTCTTCAAACTGGATTGCCTTAGACAGATGTACTAAACAACACAGAAAATCCAAACGACGAGACTTGGACAGTTTTCTAATGTTAAATTCAGAATTCAGGTGGGAAATGCTTTTGAGAAAGTAAAACATGTTTCCATAAGGGGCCCAGCACTTATACAGACTTATTCTGTTCTACTTTTCCATAGACTTGCACAGAAAAGTGAATCTTGATTCTTAAAATGCTAAGCTCAAGAAAATGACTTAAAAAGAACCAGGTAAGAACTACCTTGGGTTTTTTTGGTTTGTTTGGGTTTTTTTTGTCATTTGTTTGTTTGTACACTAGTGCCAAATATTTGTCTGCTACAGCAAGTGTTTGGAATCTGCATGAAATCCTGGCAATGTTCTAATTCTGGATTATCTCACACAGAGTCCACCTGCAGATACAGAGTCAGTATTTGCTGACTAATCTTTGTTTGCAACATCACTAATGCTTTCTTTTGACTCTGGGAACTTTGCTTTCTCCTCTGCAACATGAAATCACAGTAAATATAACTCCACATATTTTCAATATTTATTCCACTTGTGCAGTTTGCATTTATCTGCTAGCAATGGATTGCTCTGCTATCAGGCTCTACAAAGGCACTTGGTATTTTAGTGGCTGTGAGAGTAGCAAAGATGTTCTTTCCTCCTCCCATGCTGTCCTGTGTTTTATTCTCATCACCTTTCCGTGCGTACTGTGTGGTTTCCAGGCCCCTCAGAGCATGAATTTTCCTCTTGTCAAAAGCATCTTAATATCATCCTTTTCTATGATTAACACTCCCCAAAATTATTCTGCACTCCTTTTGCAAATGTTCTTCCTTATTCTAAGGAGGATCATGAAGGCATTAACCAGGAAGACTTTTGCATGCTACTCAGCACTATCACATCTGTACTACTTTTTTAAAGGGAGCAGATTTATGATAAATATTTGTTTTATTTCACCAGTTTATTCTTATATAACTTGCAGCTGCTAATAATTGTTTATATATTTATAGGCAGCTTTTCAGCCTAGAAATACCGGATAGACACTGCCTAGAAATTCCAAATAAATACTGAAGTTCATAAATAGAAAAAACCTGGACACCTATGTACAATTAGTATATAAGCTTTAAAACAGACTTTTTAAGGCAAGTGAATTATTAGTTCCCAGTTAGACTGCTGTGAGAATACAGAAAATGGGTGACAGGTATCACAGAGAAAGTGTATAAACACAGCTTCTTCAAAGTGTTGGCCTGAAATAACATTAAATTATTGCTACATTTTAAACTTTGTAGGATATAACACCATGTAGAAGTGTGGCTTTAAAATTAGTATTTGCAAGTGTCTGTGATGTAGGTGAGGGGGTTTAGCAAGCAGACAGTTTTAAACCTAAAATTACATTAATTTATTTTCTGCAATAAAATTAGGTAGATTAGTAATTGTTCATACTGTTTTGCTACACAAAAGAACAGCTTTTGTATTACCAAAAAAACACTCAAAACCCCAGAAAAATGAGTGAAGTGTTAGTGCTCTTGTACTCCACTACTGTTGGCAAGACTCAACCAGAAATGCAAGATATGTATAAAGAGTAATTTTGTCTCATTAAATGACAGCGCTAGTGGTTCCTCTTCATCTCCTTAATTCATTTCTTATAGTTTTTCTTGTCACATCCACTTGTTTTATGGCCTGCTAACTTGCAAGTTATGGTCGTAATTTATGGTCAAAATTGAGTGGTAGCAAATCACAGAATATTTTCATTGATTACCCTAAATTGTCTAATCTCCTGTATGTTTTTAGGACTTGATTGGGTGGTATTTACTGATTGCCTTCATCTAATTTAAAAATCAATCAATAGCAACAATGAGAGGTGGTGGATAAATCGAGTCTAATGCAGCATAACTGCAGCAAATATCCATCAAAGGCTCATTCTCAATCAAATTTGTGGGAAGTTTTAATACATAAACCAAAATGTCTAAAAGCCTTACTTCCAGAGCACATCATTTTAAAATTGTGCTCTGCAATGTGACATCTTATTGCTCTTATGCTGTCTATTTAGGGCAGTTTTCCACTGCTAAAATGAACATATTTCACTACAATAAAACTGTAGCGAACAAGAAAAAAAAAAGTCATCAGCTTTGGTTTAAAGGCACTTTGTTCCATCTTCCTCAATATCATCTGTATATAATAATGGAAATTAACATAACATCAGCTTTTCATATAAACTGTGTGCATTTTCTCTGAGATAAACATTCTAATAAGTGTCTTGATGGGAAATGTGTTTTTTACATTGAGAAATCAATTCATTATTGTTGTTCCTTACATTGTTCTTTTTAAAAAACATCTTTAGTTCCTGAAGTTTTGGATAGCAAATATGAAAGAAGCTGTCTGGAAAATAGGAAAACAGTATTCTAGTTTCTTGACACTATCAGGGCAAAGACAATTCATGCAGCAAAGGAAGACAGAGAGGAAATGCAAACCCTTTTTTTTCCCAAGTGGTGGCAGTGCAAACATAAGATGCTTTATTTCTAATTGTTCATAAGCAAACATGATACAAAAAAAGCCATTTTATTTTTTAAGTAGGCATGGACCTCCAGTCTACGTTAACTCAAAGTAAGTTTTCCACAGGCATACAGAGGTAAACAGTTACATAAATTGAGGTCAAAAGGATGCCATCATTTACAGCTGGATGAGGACCTAGTTCAGTAGCTTGGAAAAACAAGTTAAAACTGGCCTCTCTTCTTGAAGGAATCTTAATCTATACTCAGGAAGAGGTATTTAGTGTCAGAATTTGCTCAGGAAATATTCCATGTAGATAGCTAAGGAGATTCAGCTATTTTTTCTTGACAACATGGGACATAGGATGCTATAGACTTGTTAGGCAATAGGAGGTTCTGTCTTGTGACTCCAGGTGTAATACATAACCAGTGAATCTTGAAGGTTTGGGGATTTTCTGCCATTTTGCAGTCATTTGATTTTAATTTAGGTCAAAGGTGCTTATTAATAGATCAACACTACTTTTTACTGTATGTAAATTCAAGCATGTAAGACAATCAGTATATCCAGGGACAAACTCTGAAGACAGGATATAAGAAAAAGACATCCATTAAGCAGAACTTTGAAAGAGGAAGCACATATTCTTTCCTAAATATTAAAAAAAATACAAGAGTTCTTTGAAATGCTGAAGTTGCACACATCAAAACCTGGGAATTCTTTGCTCAGTGTTAACTTTACATCTCAGACAAGTATTGCCACCTGTGATTATTAATTTTTGCACTATCCAGGTGAAAAGACAATGAGAACCTTTATCATCATGTTTTCTTTCAAATGTTAAACACTGCTCATATTTGTAAGGATTGTTCTTACTAATGGCATTTTCATTCCCTTCTACAATTTTGATTTTGGCTGAGATTAGGAAAATGGGACATTGCTGAGTTATTAAAGTAGGGACTCTGAAGTTGGCTACACTGTCTATCTAATCAAAAAAGGAAGGGTAAGGCACTTATAAAGTGCTCTTTTTTCCTCAGAAAACTATGTCCAAAACCTTTGAACAGTTCTGAATTCACTCGGCTAAAAATTCCGTGTTTTGGTACTCATCTAAAGAAAGTACAAGTTATATGGCTACAATCCATCACTGCTACAAACAGAACTGCAGATGTTTACCGGACTGGGCAAACACCACCACTCTGGAAAAACATAATCCTGTTCTAACCAATTGTAAAATATCCTTTGTTGCTAAACACTCTTGAAAAATCTCTGGCCCTAACAACAGATCACAGCACACATTACAAATATAAAAGACAACCACCAAAGAGAACCCAACCAGCAGCCCGCGGTTTATTAAAATTCTGACATTCTGAGATATCTTCTTGCCAAGGGCCCTCTTACAATGACATCTGTACACTTGTCATTACATCGCGGTTCACATTACTTACATAAACACGCCACAGGGAAACCATGACTGATATCATTTTTATAAGATTGAAAGGTAGCCATTGTGATCATTAAAACAAACCTGAGAGAGCCTTCCTGATGATGGAACAGATTCAGTTACTTCTTCCTTCTTTGTGGGTCATTAGTTAAAAAGGGGAAGGTGGGGGAGGAGGGAGAGAAGGCCATATACTGCAGGTGTTTTATCCTTTGTAAGGAGACTGCACTGAGACAAATGATTCTAGCTGGCATTTTGTACACACCGGAGATTGCTTATCGATCCAGATCAGAATATTCAGGCTGGCCCCAGGGAAAAGGCAGAGTATTTTCTGAGGGAGTTAATAACCTGGCAGCTGAGCTGTCTTGTCCAATTCACTGAACCTAGGGCTCTAATCAGGCCAGAGTTTTTATTTTGAGAAATCTTGCCATATGTGTCTGCTAGCTGCCTTCCACTCTATTGGACCAGTGACAGTGATTGAAATGACAGCCTATAGATAGAGCCTAATCAAATTGTTTATTATCAGCTTAAATCAATATGTATAGATTGTGGAAACATCACTGTCATGCCATGAAAAAGTCATACTAATACTACACGCTGCAGGTGTAATTCTAAAATGTATTTTTCCATCCTAAATTACGTCTGAATTTAACAGACTAAAAGAAATTAGAATGGTATATAAGACAGTGAAAAATATGCAGGTTTACACATTTCAATAAAGTAACATTAGGGATTAATGCTCAAATGCCATGTTGTGCATTGCTTAAATATGTTATTGTGTTCCCAGTACAGAAGAGAGGCAACAGAGCTGTGGGAAAGGAAAAAGAGATTGAAAAGAAAAGTTGTCCTGCTTTTTGTATAGAAGGGGAAAAATCTCACAGAGGTCTGTGTAGGCACATTCTGCAGTATGAATCAAATTCCAACACATCTAAAAAGCAGGTTTTGAGGCATCCAGACTACAGAGATGGAACACACAGTAACATGAATGTATTCCTCTGGTACTCTGCAAATATTCCTCCCAAGAGACTGCCAAAGAGCTTGGACCATGAAGCCTAATGTGGTAGAGAGTTGATTTTATAAAGTCCTGTCTCCTGAAGACTCTTGGGTACTCTTTTTGCATAAAATGGAAAGAATAAAAAGTATTTAATAATATGACATGAATTATATCCTACAGGCCTAATTATCATCCTGAGAAGAATCATTCACACACTAAAAAAAGACATGAAGAAGGGATATTCCTGAGGGCATGGCACTGGATGGAAATCTCCCAGATTTTGGAGAGGACCAGTAGTCTTTTTGGCCCAGTGAAGCTCACCTGAGTGTATGCTTGTGATATGCTTCTCTAGCGTAATTGACCTGAAATGGATAATCAGTGGAGCACTTGTGGCCCAACAAGAGTCAACTGTGTGGTCATAACTTTTCAAGTAGGTCTACTGGCAGAATTTTACACTACATAATATGTCCTGTGGAATAATTTATTGCCTTGCTCCTCAAAAAAGAAATTTCAAAACTGTTTTAAAGTACTCTGGCAAGGCAACAGGCTGTAACCTTCGAGTAAATTAAATGTTTTTCCCTGAAGAACGGTGTAAAGTAACCTTCTGGTTAATTAATCTTTGCAATGCAATACACTCTTGTTTGAATATCATTTACATTGTGTGATTATTGGGTTGAGTTAAACATATAACAACTTTAGCATTACAGCATACATGTTAATAAAAATAATATTGTGTTGTAGGCTGTACTGATTTAGAGAGGTACTTTTTTCCTTGGATAAATGTACTTTTACTGCGAGCATGGAAAGCTCTCCAAACAGCAATTATCTTTGGCTGAATGAATCTAGGAATTTTCCTATTAAATTCAAAATAAGAATTTCTTCATTGCCATTTTAAGAAATAAAGGTACTTATTCAGCATAAAATGTTAGCATATAAGTCTCTCTAAGTACATGCTTAAGTCCCTCCTGAGTCAGGAAAGAGGTTAAGCAGATGCATATCCTCAAATTCTAAATGACTTCAGTGGGACTTTCCCTTGTCTTAAATTTTGAATGTACTTGAAGTGTACTAATGGCTAAGCACAGACTATGAATACAGGTGGCTCAGTTTGGCCCACAGCTGGCACAAAACCAAAATCTAACATTACTTTTAAAGTGTTTTGACTAAAATCCAGCAAAGTACTTAAGTCTATACACAGTGCTGATTTAACTGTCTCAGTTTATAGTTACACTGGTGCAATTTCCTAGCATGGATACAGTTCTGCTCGTATTTGTCTTGGCGTAACTTAGCAAGACACTTGTACAGAACTGAATGCCACTGAAAGTCAAGAAGGCTGGGGCAAACCTGCAAGAGAGAATGCCAAGCTTGAGCAAACTGAAAATGCAACACTGAAATGGTATAAGTGAAAAGGTTGACCGTTGAAATGTTCTTCTTCAAAACCTTCAACAGATCATTTGTGGTATTTCTCAGCACACTTTTGCCAATGTGCCTATTCATATGTGAATTTATTTCACAAATAATAGCCTCCTTACAGCAGGTGTGGATGAAATGCCTAGATTATACCTGATATAATGAAAGACCCATTGAGCTGGATATGTTCTAATTGTTGGGTTGAAGCATGGAAACCTGTTTTAGGTTCTGTATGGCATACAGTGAAATCTTTGTTACAGTCTTTTGATTCTGCTGAGAATATATTAATTTTTTATTGTTATTTTCCTTTTTGTTAAAACTTAATGCAGCCAAATGACTCAAGATAAAAGAACTTCTTTTTTTCCTTTCCCACAGATCTTCAAGAAAGAGTTTGATCACGAAGAAGGATGATAAAAATGAAGAAAGAATAACGACTTTATTATGTGCTATTTACAGTGCACGATAGTGGTCACCATGCTTGGTGACACCATTATCCAACTTTCCAATACTTGTGTCTCAGTTATGGATACCATATATTAATGGGAAATATACCTAATAACCTAGTTCTACTTTGGGAAAGGACTGTTTCTAAGACCCTCCTGTAAAACTAATAAAATTCTTATTTATGCCCCGCTTAGTGCTTCTGATAGTCCCTTTCTCCAGATCCAGTCATTTTCTTTTTGTTTATTTCTGTTATGGGCCAAGTTGCTTTGTCTTTGCACTAAATAGGATGTAAAGCTGAGCGCTACTGATACAATTTCGAAGGGTTTATTTGTTGTTTTTTTTTCCACCTTGCTTTGTATAGACAGCAGATGTACTGAGTGAAGATACACTGCATACTGAATTCTTATCTCATTCGAAGAACATAGTGCTTCCAAATTAATTTGTTCAAGATGCAAGAAATGGCAGTATCAAAGTCACCAGTGCAAACCTCAACCTGTGCCCTTCCTTGCAAACATTCCAAATGTTGACATCTTTCATTAAATACATCACTATCTATCAACATATGGACATACTGAATGACCAAACATTAACCCTAAATACTTGTTCTCTAACTGGTTTAGAAACTACAAAATACAAACTAAAATAAACCAAAAAAGTCTATTTAGTATTTTCAGTGACGTCTATTACTCCTTAAGTAACTGCAATAATTTTATCTACAATATGATACTGCCAAAATTAAGAATAGAAGTTTAGCCTCTAGCAATCCACTATTAGTTTTCATGGATACCATTAGGAGTTTAACAACTTCCCTTTCTGTCGTGTGAACCATACAGGCAGTGACTCCAAGATTAAGATTTCTCCACTACCAACAGATTAAGCCCCATGTTGAACTATTCCTGTTTCTTTTCAGCTCCATTGTGATATTGCTAACTAAATC
This sequence comes from Scytalopus superciliaris, assembly GCA_013400415.1. Taxonomy (NCBI): domain Eukaryota; kingdom Metazoa; phylum Chordata; class Aves; order Passeriformes; family Rhinocryptidae; genus Scytalopus; species Scytalopus superciliaris. Next base: position 1,675,894 of record VXBX01008400.1, read on the forward strand.
CAGTAACATCACAACAAATCCTTATTTGGGCTCAGGCTCAGAAACTTTCCAACCTAAACATCAAAACTAGAGAGCTACTATTTGAATATGACATAGTCAAATGTCCCACAGAACTTCTACACATAGTACTGTTTCAAATTGAATGCACAAATAATCGATGCACTGATGCACAAGGGCAAATATGATTTGCCTTCCAAACTGTGCTTCAAACCTCATTACATTTAATAGTTCCGTACCAAAATGCCAAGTACTTCAACAAAAATTCTGGCCAGATTTACATACTTAAAAAAAATTACTACTGTAACAGAAAAAAACGGAAAAGGGTAATATTAGATTCTTCTAAATTCAAAATACACTTCAGCAGCATAAAAGGACATTAATCAAGAACTGTGATGGCAAACTTCTAGAAGAAAGAGTTTAAGAAGTGAAATTCATTCCAACAGTGCCTGTCATGCTGCAAGGCTTAATGGTAGTACCTTGTCTTCATCACAGAAAAACGTTTGCTGTGCTGTTTGTAGATAGTGCTGGCAACCATTTCTCTGCATATCCTGCATTCCCACTCTATATGGAGTTCTGTATAGCAAAGATTACATGGGCTCTCCTAGGCAGTCCAGATATACTTGTGGAGAGGTAATCTTATTCTGTTTAAACACAAGACACAGTGGTAGTGACCATGCTGATCTTAAGACAGAAGTGCACATCAGTCCTAAATCAGCATCAATATCTTTTTTAGTTTGTACTGGAGGAAGTGGAAGGAAGGAAGGAAGGAAGGAAGGAAGGAAGGAAGAAAAGAAAGAAAGCTAAGAAAGCAAGCAAGCAAGAAAGAAAAATACTTCTGAAATACTTAGTGAAGCTTACCTTGATACACACTAAGGAGAAATCCAGGGATTTTGTCTACACAGAGAAAATTGTCTAAATTGGCTGGAAAAACTCATTGACCCAGTCAGATTGTGTGAAGCTTGCGATCAAATACAGCCCCGGGCTCTCCTGCCTTATGCACTTGTGAATCTTGCTCAGAACACAAAGCTCAATGAAAACCTCCACTATTTCACTGTGATAAACACTACAACAGAATGGTGTTTGCACAGGCATGTGTGAGTTGCTCTTCTTTACCTGGCTTGGAAACATTACATTCATAGGGGTTTTAGGTGTAAATTTACAGCCACAACATGCAAAGAATTTTAAGGTTTAGTTGTTCAATTATTTTAACTAGAACAATGAGAACATCAATGCTACAACAATATAAATTAATCAAACAACAAAAAGTAAAGCAATTAGAGCTGAGTGAGACTGATGAATTCACAGGTACTTCTGCAATGCATATTCAAGAGTCTGAGTAATTAGGTGTAGAAAGATTGTTAAACATCCTTTATTGCATATCTATGAAATCTACTTCACTGAGAAATTAAGTACATTGTTTTTGTGGCTCACTTTGGCCAGCTACAAAAAATGCGGGAAGAAAGATGATTCTGTAATTTAGAAAGTGGAATGGGAGATGGAAGTCTCTTGAATCTTTGACTTCCTATGGGGCTCCAGGCAATGACTTCATTTCCCATCTGTAAAAAAGTTTGGCAATCCTTCTGGATGCTTATCTGGTAGCATAGAAATTGTATATGCCAAAATAATTGCAAACAAATAATGTATTGATCAGAGTATTACTCCCATGACTTAATGAGCCCATAGAAATATTCAGATCAGTAGTCTATAACTACAGCATGTATTTGCAACTCTCTAGGTAAAGTACCACATACGCAAGTATTTTAAATAAAAGTCAGTTTCAGTTCTTTACCCTAAAGTAGCACTGTAGTCAGGAATGATCTTCACTGTAAGCCTAGGTCAGTCCTCCTTTGGAACAAATATGCAAAGAGCCGGGGTATAGCAGTGGAACACTGTGGTAACATAAAAGTGAGACAGTGTGCTGAAGATTTTATATATATTCATTTCGCAGATCCTTTCAGACTTTTATGTTTTATCTTAAGGTGACAAAGACAAATCTATAGAGACTGATATATATAGTAGTTGAACCACACTGAGCAATTTTTGTTTGAATTCTTTGTAATAGACTTAGACAATGATAACAATGATGTGAGATTAGCTCTAACACTGAGCATATAAGAAAGACCGTGTAATAATCTTATCCTGCGAATCCAAATAACATTAAAAATAAGAAAAAGCCACCTTGTCTGCCTTGACAATAGTGTAATGAATTATTCATCTGGAATAACAACAGAATGGAGTAAAAGAGTCCAAAATATCAGCTTGAATCAAAACACTGATGAGGCAACTTATTTAAAGTGAGCTAATTTTTTATGTCTCTGAAAATATTTAGTGGTCATCTTCCCTCAAGCTTTGTTTCCATGCAATGACTGTACTTGTTTTCAGATAGAGATGCAGCCATCTCTGCTTTCACCCTAACCTGATGCTTAAAAATTGGTTTTAGAAGTATTTTGCTCAATAAAGTATAGCCACCAAAGCTGTTTACTCTGTCTAAGGCATTCATTCTATCTGGGTTTTTTAAAGAAAAGTGCTACAGGTGCCAGTTCACCATGCTGAGGAAATTACTCTGAGATTTTGTCTCTCAGACAGCCAAGTCTCCAAGGCCCAAACACCCCTGAGTGCTGCTCCTGAGGGTGCAGTGCAGACCCTGAGAACCACTGGAGACAGGACTGAAAGGTGCATCCTTTTCCAGCTCTGGCCATACCCCTTCTATAGCTCGTGAGGCACTGCTGGGACTGATGCCAGATTTTCTGAAAATGGTATCAGAAAATGAAGGTATTGTTTTCATCTCAAACACAATCCAAGGATTAAACAATGAAGCTCATACTGCTGTCAATAAAATGTTGGCCAATGGTCAGGAAACTGTCTAGTGAGAACACTGAAGAAGGAACTGAAAATATATGTCTCCAAGTGAGAAGGAAAAATCCTATTCCTAGTCAAGGACGATGTGTAAGGAAAGACATCACAGAGTTGGGTTTGAGCTACTGTTCTGTGAACTGTGACAGTCCTGTAACAGGTTCACCCATGTTCTCTAGTTACATCACTAAGGAAGTACCTACAGATGATTGCATACATTGTATCAGAGACCAAACAAATTCTTCGGTACACTTCTAACAGGCCTAAAACAACATGGAATCAAATCTGAATGACACAATAATCATTATTTGCTGTTAGATTCACCTTACCATCCTCCCTTTATTTACAGTTACATAAAGTTTACCTCAATCCAGTAAATTAAAACCAGTTACCTGCTGTCAATAAGTGCTCTTACCATGTTCAGAAAGTACCCAAAAAACCTCAGTTTTCTAATGCCATGGCAGTTAATGCATTCTCTAGTACAGTGCTTTCCTTTACACACCAGGCCACAATGGCTCAGCTGTGGAGCTTGAATTTGGGCTGAGGAATTCTGCTTTCCAACCCTTTTCATTTCACTGGCAATGCCAAGCTGCTCAGCTTGGCAGGACACATCCTACATCTGTGGGAACTGCATGTAATGCTCACATTACCTGCTTCCAGTCTGGAAGAAACCAGGTTACACAACATAAGATGTTTTCTTGATGCTTTGCTACTGATAGTGAAGTTCTGCTCTTGCATTTCTCTCCTGAGCTGTTGGCTGATGTAGCTACTTACAACATGTCTGTGGGCTGGCCATGCTTCTTACTGGAAGTTAAACCTTTCAAACCCCAAAACTTTTTTAACCTTTATAATTTTTATGTTTACTAAACAAACCAGGAGAGCTATCATGGAGTACATGTCCCATGTTACAATGAGAAAATTAATTTCACTTTGTTTTCAGAAATGCATAACGACTATTGGGGAGAATAACATCAAAAGTCACTGTGAACTGTATGATCCTGAAAGGGAGATTAGAAGGGGAAAAAAAAAAGACTCAAAGTAGAAAAAAGAAAGGAAAAAAAAACCCCTTCCATCTATCATGAACACATTCAAGGTGAACAATAATGCACATTCTTAACCAAACTACAGTGCAGATTTACTTTGCAGCATACTCCATATACCCATTCACACTTTGTTTCTTAAAAATAAACAAGTGAAAAGTAAAAAATGCAACTGCCAAAGGAAGTTTATTTATGTTCAAACTGTACTGGAGAAATTAGTCAAGGGCAATTCATGCATGTGAAAATATGATTTCTAACACTGCCAAGGTCGATAAGACCTTAGGGAGTAAATGCTAACCACATAAATCAAAGATGCCTAGAGGCAGTTCTGGAGATGAGCGGCGAGGCTTTAATAGTTTTAAAAAGCCTGTTAATAATCCAAATGAATAAGCAATGATACAAGAAGAGCAAATAACTTGTTTATGAAAGGAACAAACCACTACTCAATGTATTTCTGTGGATTGGGTTGCCCAAGCCCAGAATCATATGATTCTCTCCTACATTTCAGAAGTATCAGATTATTTCTCAGACCTGAAAACTGAATAAAGATGCACTAGTCTAAACGAATCTGAGCTGCCAAGTTAGTTTGTTTGCAAAAATATTTTAAGAAAAATACAACTACAGTGATAAAAGCACTTTTATAGGAACATTTCCTCTTTTGCCAAGATGTCTAAGCAGAAATTAATTTTATTTGAAAACTCATTCTGGATATTTTGTTAATTGGTTTTTCAAACATTTGTCTATTGTAGATGAACAAAAAGCAAGTGAATCAAAAATTGACAGCTTTTCATTTTAAGCCCAGACTGAACTAAAGAGTACTTCTGCCTAACAGGCTCCAGACACTCTTTGGTTGCCACTGTAATATCTAAACATCTCTTAAGTTTCAGGTTGCTTTTCCAAAACACTGGCTAAGTTAGAGCATACTCATTTCCCACACAGCTCAGATATCTGGGATACACATCTAGTGTGATATCTGCAGATCTCTGAAATCAGAGTGATTTTTAAAACAGTCTTTTAAAGGAACTCATTTTTAGCAATTAAAATAGCTTGAATTACTAACAGGGTGAGTTTGATTTTGAGTCAGACCTTTCTAAACTTTAAGCAAAGATGAATTCATAATAGAGATAGCAGTTAGAACTCACTGTGTATTTATTAATAATTAATAGCAGGTTTTTGTATGTTCTTATATTGTGCCATTATATCACATTTTAAAACATACAACCCTTGACTGCATCTTGATTTTACTTCTAAAGATATTTAAACCATATTTTTTTGTGTTGCTTCTGTGTGGGTAAACTGTTAGGTTGCCACAATCCCTTTCAGCCAAACGTGCTAAACTGCTGCATTCTACTTCATACAGGCAGAAATTGGTTAGATGGTTGTGGAGTGTCTATACCTGAGAAGCAGCAGGACAAATCTCATTGCTAATCTTGTCAGATACATTTGTGTTTCTGCATTAATCCCTCCTGTCTTTTTGGCCTTTCAATATTTCTGTGTTTTCACTCATTTCCTATATTCCTTGGTCTCAGGACCATTTTGGAATCAGAATTTAGAGATTTTGATTCAAATTTCCAGAGGATGAAAGAATATTTGATTTCAAACATAAGCATAGTTTGTTCAGCAAGGGTGGTAGTGATCAAAGACTAAGTCCCATAGTTCCCTACCTTTTTTTTCCCTACATAGATGTGCACTGATTCCTGTTCTTATAAGGCAATTCATTGAACATAATAAAGAGGAGGCTTTCACAGTCCTCATGCTATGGAGAGGGTAAGAGTGTTGAGCAAAACGCATGAAAGTACAAATAGCAAAGACAGTAAGACCCCACTTATTACAGTCACTGGTCATCTTGGCAGATACCTCACTGAAGAACATATGGAAAGCACATGGTTACAGCTGTCCAAGAAATCTTGGGGGTCTTGAGACTACACCTGTTACCAGTTGTTTCCCCACAGAAAATTTCTACCTTCCTCCTTTCCTTGCTGCAGAGAAGGAAAAGAAGCTGAAACATGGGTTCTCCTCCTTGAGATGAGTTGGTAAAAATAAAACATTATTTGCCTGAGGTTTCCAGTGAAATTTTGCCAGAGGACAAAGGGCTTTATGGGCCAAGAAAAACCAGAAGCTCTGCAAGTGTAGGAGGACTGTGTTTGTTGGCTGAGTTTGAGAATAAGTTGAAGTCAGACTAAAGCGCCAACAGCAGCTGTTTCTCAATTTTTTTACCTTTTT
>VXBX01008400.1:1682023-1709267 GCA_013400415.1 Scytalopus superciliaris
CTGTTTTTTTTTTTTTTTTTTTTTTTTTTTTTTTTTTTTTTTTTTTTTAATCCCAACACAGCATGCAAATAATTTGTTATGGACTTGAGCTGGAGAAGCCAAGTATATAGCACTGTGAAACTGAAAGCCAAAATATATATTTCAGGTTAGGAGACCTGTAGCTGGTAAGCAGAAACCACCGTTTGCATTCAATTTTCTGGCTTGATCACAAGTACACTTGCTTCCTGATTTATTTAAATAAAATGTGCAGATATTGCTTCACATGCACTTCCTTGGCTTTTTTCAATGTATACAAACATCTGCACAATGTTTTAGAACTACGACCAGACTTTACCACCAACAAAATCTAATTTGTTTCTTTGTTTATTTATCAGAGTGCAATGAAGGTTTCTGCCTGTGGATGCACCTGGAGTTTGCTGAAATATTTTGATTAGTATTCCCAACATATTCTGATAAAACTGATCAGCTGCCCTAAGACAAAAATGCCACTGCTCCCTGCCTGCACACACCATTTTGAAAGGTGGAAAGTTGTGCATACTATAGACAATGTAAAAATAACCTATAGTGTATAACCCATTAAGAGGAACAGTATCACACTTACTTGAGCCATTTTGTAGCTGTTGGAGTTGACTATGATGCTTGCCCTCAAGCTATATCCCCAACTAATTTCTCATATTCACATTTTCGATAGGCTTTCCCATAGGGCATGTGAGGAACACATTGCTCTCCACTTATCTGTTAGAAACTCACATGGGGCACCTTCTTTGGAGACATTGTCAATCGAGCATGAATTCCTTAGCACGATCGCACTATACCACCTTCCAAATGGCTGAAAAAATTCACATTATCTTGGATAAAGTGGTCCTAAATGCCCAGACAGGCAGAAAGACAGGTATTTTCAAAGAATATTTATTGTTACAGTAGCTAAGCTGAAGAATTTCAGGGTTACTTTAGGCCAAATTCAGAACTGACACAAGGAGAAAGAACTAGAAAAAGTGTAATAGCCTGTACCTTGTTTTCTTTTTTTCTTTTTAAAGACCAAAGTATCATTAAATACTTTATATAAATTATAGGTAGGAGTAATAGAACCAAAGGGGCAAGACCAACTAAAACGCACATTATTTTAAGAGATAAATGGCAGATCAATTAAGATAGTGCTACAATCCATCTGTGATAATTTATATTAGCCAAGGATCTGTCCCTAAATATTAAAACAACAGTCTTGACACTTCCTTTCCCCCTCCCAATTTAAGACTTTAAAGACACTTTGCAGTTCAACAGTACAGAGTAAGAGAAACTCCACTGCACGCTGCTTCTGGGTGATCACATAGCCATCATCTGCACCAAGAATAACAACACAATTGTGTGGGCTTTCTAAAAGATAGAGTGAAGAATAACTACCTAACTATAATCACAAAGGCAATTTTAGCTAAGTAAAATACAATTACACTAGCCAGAGTTTCTTTTGGACATGATTAGTAACAAACGTTCCTTGTCCTATGAAAATGTGCCAGGAAATTTTAATTGACTGCAAGCATCCAAGGCTGCCATTAAACACATCATCTGAAAGATGAATTTATTTGGCCCACACTTAACTACCATGTAACCTGCTTTATGGTTTACAAGATGGAATGATTTTGTTTTACATGACAGTTATTGGGCCTAATTCTACTCACAGTTATGCCAGTGAAAAATTTGGAGCAAATCCATTAAAGGCAATGGCTGTGTAAAATCAGAGTAAAATTGCACTGAGGCCCACCATGCAATTTAATAATAACTAGTATTGCAAACTAGGCCAGTTTCTGTGCTTCTAATTGGTAGCAAGTGGAACCAAGCACTAGATATCACATTCTTCTAAGACAAAAGATACCTACATTAAGACTTGTCTCTTCCCCAGAGACCCAGGCTCACATACCTTGTATGACATGACACACCATGTGATGAGCAAACTGCAGGGATGTTTATTGCCTGGCACTTTGGGAGAATCACATCACTAAAATGCAGAGAAGTGAGGAATTCAGAAGGGGATTTTTGATTATAATAACATTTACTTGTAAATCAGTTCAAAATTACAGATTCTCTTTTCTAACATCAAAAGTTTGAGGCACTTTCTCCTACATGGTTTGAGCTTACCATTTCTTGTGAGTTCAGGGTTTCCACAGCTTCAGATCAGGCAGAACTGTTTTCTGTTTCCTGATGGGGTTATTATGTTATACAAATCAGTTTTTCTCCCAGTGTGGACTCCTTCTTTTTCACTGTTTCTTCAATTCAGCAGCTCCAGATCTTCCTGGGAACAACAGTACAGAAATAGGCTTCATGAATGTGCTGCTTCTGGGATGCTTTCAAAATGAATGTCTTAACTTGCAGTATTTGCTTTTGTGCAAAGGACAAACCTTTTAGGGTTTTCTGAAATGGAAAATCACATCTCACACCTCAAAATAAAAAAATAAGGATGATTAACCTGTGACATATTATGAAATGGCAAACATTTTCCACTTCCCACAACTAGTTTTCATGATCTCCAAATACCAAATGGTTAATATAAAATAATTCCTACTCTGATACTAAACCTGATAGAAGTTTTCTTTTAAAATAATTCCTACTCTGATACTAAACCTGATAGAAGTTTTCTTTTTATATCAACCACTAACATTATGTATTTCTGTAATTTATTTATTGTAATACTCAAGTCAGAAGCCCAAATATATAACAAGACTATAAAAAGACTAGAAGTGAAGCCTAATTTCAGCATCTGGCAAAGACATACTCTAACAGTGTAAGTTAACAGGTGGGCAATGTTTGCTGTTTTCTTTTACACTGTTGTTCTAAACCCAGTAATTTTAATATATACTCATTTTGGAAGCTTTTGAACAAAATTAGATGTACAGTTTATTCCCAATCTATACTGTACAAATTGAGCCCAGCATTAGGCCACCGCACAAGCCACTGTACTTAGCACAGCTCTGGGCCAGACACAGTGGGAGAAGAAACGAAGTAGAAAGGAAATAAGATGCTGTATCAAGATAGACACACAGGGATTTGTTCCCCTGCTTAAGAAATTACCAAAATTATTATTGCTTTCTTGGGAAATTCACACTCTGAACAAACACAAGCCAATGTTTCTTGTCCTCTCTCTTCTGTTGTTGGTGTTGCTCGTTGTTTTGAGTTTTCAGATTGCAAACTATTGTTAACCAACAGCTTTACAAGGACCACATGTATATGAAAAACAGTGCTCCTTTCACAAGTCTACTGACAACCAGCTGATTTGAAAAACTATGTTTCTATTACAACACATGTACAGGTTGATAGCTTTCAAATGATTCCATTTATGTTAGAACCGGTAAAGTGATATTCTATTATTTCATTGAAAATAGAATGTATTGAGACATTTCATGTCGTTTTTCATCTTCCTTCTCTTTCAATATTACTTTAACTGTGATTTGTACCGTTTAACAACTAAAAGTTATCCAAAATAATTGTTGCACATTACGTCCATTGCATTATATGTGATCTGTGTTTATAAACCAAGGTTGTTTTATGAATAAAATACATTGAGAAAATATAACTGTCTCAACAGCAGTTCTGTCAGCTAAAAACATAGTGATATAACTTGAATTTCTACACTTCAGTGCATCTCTTCAGGGAGTGAAATGCTTATTAGGTGGTAGCATGCGTTATTCTCCAAATCTTCTTTTATATGCCTATTTCAAGTATTTGATTATTGCCTGGCTAATAATAGGTGCTTCATCAGTCAAAGAACAGAAAGAACAGACCAGAGAAGAGAGAGCAAATTGTAGCACATAGTTGTTCACTGACTGCCACTGAAAAGATTCAGCTACTACTGTATGACAATCTTCCTCTGATGTCTGCAGCCACTGTTTCATGGAACAGCAATTAAAAGCTGTGGGAATTGGGGAAAACTCACCCACAGAGGCCAATCCCACCCCATTAATTTTTAAGTGCATAGAATTATCCAGAGGACAGAAAAGCCCACCTGGGGCCAGTGAAAACACATCACAGCAGTTACTGATTTATTGGCAGTGGGAGGTGGGTGGTGAAAAGGTTGTGAATCTCCCAGTTCCATAGTGCTGACCAGCACAGCTCATTCCCTGTCTTTCCTTCTGCTCCTTCACCTTGGCCACCCCAGTAACCTCATGGGGACATATTTTGGTTGCATCCTACACTGAACCTGAACAGAACTGCATCTGAATTGAATCTTGAAGGAGTCAAGGACACTGGTAGCCAAAACTCACTTCTGAGGCAGGATTTTGAGAGCATGGCAGTTTTGTGAAATAGAGCAGTGAAGGGCCTCTGAGCCAACCACAAATAGAGGGTTGTATTGCAGAAACAAATGGATTGAAAAAGCACCCCAAACCTGTCCAGAAAATGGCAAAATATGATGAAAGTGAAGCAAGAAGTTACTCTTGGAGTCATGATTTTACCTTTCAGTATATTCAGAGACAGCTTTCAAGGGAAAGAAATGGATAACATGACTTTTGAATTGAAAAATATGTGGCTCATCCCCAAACCTCCAAAGATTTTAATGAAGAGATTGGAGACGGATCTACATAAAACAAATAAGAAGCATTTTAGCTATTCTTCTTCTTCTCTAATGTCTACAAATACCTCAGAGCTAGACTGGAAGCACCACTAGCACCACTGGTCTCAGTGAGAAAGACTACACAGGGATTGTGGAATGGAAGAAAATGTATATCTGTACTTCCATCAGTGCCAGCTCACAGGCCTGCCATGCTCAAACCATCCTGCCCCATTGCTTTCTACACCCACTCAGACCCCTCACAAATTACTGTGGGCCATTCTGTAATAAGCCAATTGTGTTATCCAACCCTTTAACACTTAGAGAAGCTTTTTATCCAGCAACAACATAGCAGGGAAGGTGCCAACAGATCCAAATGGGCCCTGGAATGATTTATTCATCCTAGGCTTCTAAGCCTCTTTTCCTCAGCATTAATACTAAGATTAATGTGTCCCATCAGAGTGCTGCCAACAGGAACTTTAATAAAAGCAAGAACAACTAGTTGGCTTGGCTTTCTTTCTACTTAAGGTTAGGACATAATAAAAACAGCAGCCTACAAAGGCTTTCCCTTCAGTTTACTTATTACTTTATAAAATGAAAATATTTTGATTGAATTTAATGAAAACACACAGATTGCAGGAGCACAGGTACATCACTGCCTAGAGTACTTCATTGGCCAATTTTTAAAAGGATAAATGTGATATATTTGCATATTTTAAATGGTGCATATGCATCATAAACTTTTCCAGTAACTTAGTGTAGACAAGTGTGTTTGAACCAAAATACAACATATACAATACTTAGGAAGGATTCATAATGACAATGACTGAAATCCATAGAGTACATGACAGACACAATGTATCTACAAACTAACACTAAGGAATTTTTTAGACATGAAGGAATAATTGTTTCTATAAGTATTATTAAACCAGTATCCCTTTCAAGTCTGTTTATCCACATCTATTGCCAGTGACAATACAAGCGTCCCTTGATGATGGTCTTGGCCATGTAGACACTTGTTCCTTATTTCACATATGCTCTTAAAGTCTTCAACTGCCAACAAATCACAACAAGCTGGACTACATTTTGCCCAGGATGACTTTGTGCTTAAGAACTCCTTCTCTCCACTAGCTCTTCAGTTGCGCAGGTTTTATGCCCTAGATACTCAAATCTCCAACTTCAAAATTCAAGCCCATCCAACTATACCCTGACTACTTTGAAGAACACCTAATGAATGGTATTTGAAAATACAACTAATTAAAAAGCAACCAAAACCTCTGTTCCAGGAGGTTTAGTGACATTCTAACAAACTGCCTTTTAAAAAACATCACCTGAACTGACTGTGAATGATACTACAGACTGTGTATTGCAGATCTGAATGCATAAAATTAATCCTTTTGGCATGTAACTGCAATGCCGCCTAAGCCATTTAACAGGAAGCTTTCAAATTAAATGCTGATCATATTGCTAATACTACAAAATCTAACCATTTCTACCTGAGTGATGTTTTAAGTTCTTTTTCGTATCATCACAAACCTTCCTGTCTTCTTTTGTGGAAAAAGTATGTATGTGTGCTTGCATACTTCTCTTTTCTTCCTTCCCATCTCCTGTACCAATTGTTCACCTAACTCAGGCACAGCAACTGCAGAATGTCTGGGTGGTGGTGATGGGTGAGTGGAGCAGAAACTCCACTTCCCCCTAAAAGGCAGAGGTCGCTCAACTGAAAGAACAGAAAGGCCTTTTATTCCCATAAAGAAAGGCAGAGGATAAAGCTCTTCACAGTGAAGATGAAAAATATTTTATTTGAATCCTGGGAAGAACTTGTTCTTCTTACACTAGAGAACAGTCTATTCACAGCAAAATTTGAATAGCCTTTAGCTTTTCAATGTCCACAACTGGCAAAAAGGATACACTTTTACATTTATTTTTATTTTTAGAAATTATTTTATTATCCCAGTACTTATGCCAGATACAGACATTTCATGTTATTCCATTCAACTGAGGAACTTAAAATTTTTTAATCATCTTGGGCACTTAGATTTTAAATTTCACCTATTTGGCTGTCATTAAAATGATAGTATACTGTAGGTTTTAATTTGTTGCCTCAAATTTCAAAGCTTATTTTAGCACTCCTATAAAAAGTAAGACTTTCAACTGGCAAGAAAAAAACGTAGGAATGTAAATTGTATCTAAGGGTCTTACAATAATTTTGAAAATTCTCAAATGTTTTCTAGAAATACAGGAATTGTAATCCTTGAATTGCCAACAATCTGTCACTACAAAAAGCAAACGCTTGCAAAAAAAAAAATCAGAATGTCACAGTTAGAGCAAAAATTACCAGCCTACAAGTTGTCAAAATTTTCATTATAAGCTTTACATTTTGTGAATACTTCCACTATTAAGCTTTTAACTAATGAATCAATAGTGGCAGACACACACTATTGCTGATATTAATCTGACAATAATTTTTTTAATAAGAAGCATTATTTTGTCTGCTGTAAAAAGCTGAAGTAGACCCATTGAGCCCAAGTAGAATGATTTAATCCAGTTTCCCTACTGAACTTGGAAAGAACACATTAGATAAACGGCTTGAGCAATCACTCTGCCTCTAAATTTTATCTTGCCAGCTAAAACTACAACCAGCAGTTTCTTGTTAAATTTTATGCTCATCTGTATTTGAAATAGGGGTACACCAAAAGTTTGGTCTTTTCTAACTAAAGGTTAATGGCCTGTATCGACCTTCCTGCATCAAACTGGTTTTGTGGGGAAGAGAAGAATTCCATTCATAAGTCCTATTTTATTTCCATACCATCTTCACTTCATTTTACCATGGCTGTTCTGTTGCTCATTTGCATTTCCCATCTTGTGCTGCCTTTTTATAACCACTGAAGACAATTTGCCTCAGTTGAATGCCCCAGATTTTCAGAAAGTCTGATTATGGATCCAAACACACTGAAACAAATCACCACTGTAAAGACTCCAAAGTGTGCAGCAATCCAGGCTGAGATGCCTTACAGAGTGAGCGCACTTGATCTTGAGAGTTGAGAGCAGAATGTGGTTGGCACCGATAGGATCATTTCATTTTTGGAGAGGAGATCTACCCAGGGTAAGGGGAGCCCTACAATTATAGTTTTCTGAACTAGTTAAACCATTTCTAATTAATTATGATGGTTGCAGCTAAAACTTTCCAGATGAGCAGTTCAAGCTGGACTCAACACTGATCACTGTTTTACTGAAATGCTGTGGTATATTCCAAGTTCTAACTTTTTGATTCAATGAGAACACCAAAAAATGAGCATCATATTTTATCTCAATCCAGGAGATGTGTAAAACTCAAATATCTGATGATTGTATTGCATCTATAGCAGGACAAAAATTCTTTTTCACCCCCTTCACTTTTGAAAAATTCCCCCCTAGTTGCACCTTAAAAATGTCAAATGTACTTTACTGTTTCCAAATAAACACATCATTTTTGGCAGAATTAGTAGACAAGAAAGGTAAGGGCACTGTTGTTATAGGAGTTCATATAAAAAGCAAATTTTAAAATTTAAGACTTTCCTAAAGTTTGAAAATACATCCTCCCTGACTCCATCTGTACTGTTGTCAAAACCATTATGTAGTGTCCCTTTGGAAAAGTAAATCTGATTAATTAGCATCAGTCTCCATTCTAGAATTCAACAGCTATATAAACAGTCATAGACTTTTCTTAACACGTATTCTATTATTGCTTTCAGCATTGTTAAATCTAAAATTATTAATTGTTTAACCATTGTGTTCTGTGCACTGTTTGCAAAGTTCATCAAGTGGACAGAATTTTTTGTGGTGCTCTAGAATGACACTGAAAGACACTTTTCTTCAGAATTCTTCATAATTCACTATACAAAAGCAGGATTGCTTTTAAGTAGCAATTCTGCACAGAAAGGGGAAGACAGCAGAAGAACTAAAACAACAGAATGTGAAAATGGCAGAAAATAGTTTCTGCTGCACTACTCTATTTCAATAGAAAGCTTGCATCATTTGTGATATCAGACACCAAAAAGCTGCTTTCATAGCTGTTGAACGGGTCTATGGTGGTTTCAGCTGTGGTTTCTTCACCAAAAACCTCTCCCTGCATGGTAGCAGTGCTCGGATATCGACTCTGCCATGGCAGTCTGGCTTTTGCATGGGAAGCTGAGTAGTTGGAGGCCACTGCCCACAGAAATCCCCACATCTCACAGAAATTACTGCTTTGAAGGCACTAGTCTCCCATATCTTTGCTGTTTTCAGTTTACAGACAAATAAAGCAGGACTGCAGCTCTCAACCAGCAGCAAGGAAGCCTCTCAGGAAGGGATTCACATCATCCAGTCCTCCTGATGCCTGCTGACTATCAGCCCATGAGTAGTAGCTCATACTGCCTGCACTGAACCAGCCTAATGCTGGAATTTCAAAGGCTTCAGCTTTTACCCCTGGAAATCTAACACCTTTCTTTAATATTCGCTTCATACAAACAAATTTCGGCAGTCCCCTGGTACTCTGCACAATTTCAGCTAACACATAGCTCCATTAAAAACAAAGAGAGCAAAAGTATATGTTTACTTCCATATTAATACTCACAGAAATTCTTAGACTGTGAACTGTAAAGGTCAATATAAATCAGGGGAAAAAACCAAACCTTCCCAATGTTTACTTGCTTGCAAAAAAAAATATCAGGATTTCAACATTTACCAGAGCAACGATAAATAATGTGGCCATCTTTAATTTGGCCTCCAATATCTGACCAACCTTGATTTATCCACAGACAAAACCAAGCATCTCTAATTTGCTAACCAATCACTGCAATTCTTTTCTTACCAACCAATAATTCTGCCATCTCTAATTTACCAATAAATAATTCTGCACTCTCAAATTTACTAACCGATAATGTGACCAATTTGCTGACCAATGATTGTGTCAACTGGTAATAGTGCCCCTAGCAAACAGCAATTTGCCAAGCAATATTTGGACCTTCTCCCCCACCCCGACAATAAAGAACTGTAGTGGTCTTTCATTCAGTATCTGCTGTATTGCTCTGAAACTGCTTAATGTTGATAGGGAGTTTTTTAACAAAATATTTGCCTTCTGTGGGAATATTTGTTTATATTGACTGCTTAGAAATTGCACCGGTCTCTCTTAAATGTCTTCCCTTTCAGCAATACTAGCATTTGAGGGAAGCTTATTTTTTCTGTTAGCAGTATTCCTCGGCATATTGCTCACTCCTCTGTTAGGACTCTTGTCATCATGCTGGGATTTGGCGACAACTGCAGAGTGCTTGGACAGTGTGCATGGGTAAAGCAGTGACTCTGCTAGCCAGCTCTGTCACCCTGCTGACCTTACCACCCAAGCTGATCCTGTCTGGGCAGAGATTTGAGCAGAAAGGGTTCATATATAAAGCCATGTGATTGATTTGTTTTCTCTAATTTCTAAGTCCCTTTGGCTTTGTGTGAAAAACAGGTCTTGAATTATTGGTTCTTTAAACAATAATAACAGCATTTTGAAGTCATGTATCATCTTCTGCAATTATTTTACCTCCAAGAAATGTTACCAGTTTTGTGTAACTTTATTAGTTCATATTAAAGTCATTAGCTAGCATAACATTAGCTCAGTGAGCAGCCACTCTAAGAGCCATTTTACAAGAGAAGTCTACGGAGAACAAGGGCATAGCAGGAGTGACCATCAGTGCTGAAATTAGTAAAAAATTTCCAATCTCCAAGTCACGGGTTCACAGAGCAACAGAAAATAAAATATCTACAGATTATGGGTCAAATTATAACAAAACTATATAACAAAATATTAACAAAGACAGAGACTGAATTCGGGCTCAACTCTGTGAAAAATACAGTACCTGCACCAGCTTGCCATATATTATTTCTTGTAACCAACCTCCTAACAAAGTTTACAGAATAATTTGTTTCATGTTCCAGGAAAGGATTCAAAAACCCACAGGACAAAATTTTGAGATTTCTAGCTTTTAAGAAAAAAAAAAAGACACTTGCATTTTAAACTGGTATTAAAATATTAATTGATGATTGGAAGCAGCACACTGGAAGCACATTGTAAAACTGCATAGCAGGTCCACTTTTTTATCCTTTTCTTTGCCATCTTGTGGAATAAGCACAGCCTAAGCAACACTATTGCTACCCACTTTTTTCTTCCTGAAGTCTCCTGGGTTTCTTGAAAGCAGAGGCAGAAATGCCGTTCTGGGTGGCTATTCCTTTAGAGGAGGTTGTGAATAGGGAAAGTTAGCCAAGAAGGAAAGTGAGTTGGCCAAGGAGGCAGGAATTCCCAGAAGCCCAGAGGTTTGGTATGTTGGTGCTGGAGGAACAAGCATAATACAACTGGAGCCATACTAAAGCTTATTCCCTGAACCTAGTTATATGACAAAAGTAAAATACAAAAACTCACTATCTGAGTGTTACGGATAAATAACAACTTTGGTGTTAGCTCCAATAATATATCTGGTAAATACTTCAAATAACCATTACATTAGGGTTTTTTTCCACAAAAATATTTGGTTTACAAGCTTAGACTTGTTTTCAGTGACAAACATTTCATTGGCCAATACCGGAAAGATTAACTTGAATATAAAAAGCAGCACTGGTGAGCCTGAAAAGTAGGTGTGATAAGGTAAAGGCACCAAGAACGTGTTTGGATGCATTTCATCCTCATTTATAGCAGAAGAGGGTGGGAAAATGTCATAAGTAGGATATGGAACTTGCTGAGGCCTAATCTGTGAATGAAAAACAACTGGTCGAGGCATAATGAATGCGAGAGCAGAAATCTAAGGACAAGCAGAGGGACAAGATGCCAGAGGGAAAGTGACAGAAAGCAGGAAAACACCATGAAAGACGGAACAAGTTTCTAGATGTGTGTAGTTGTTTCTCACTTCAAAAGTGGGCATGACAGGAAAATGTACCTGTTCAGGAGTTCCTCAGTTTGCATTACAGAATGCACATGAGCACATTCACAAGGTTACAGAGGATAGCACGGCGAGAAGCAACAAAGGATAAAACACATTAAAAGCACATAAGTATATGGTATAACTATAATGTTTTACACTGGGAGGGAATATGAGGATTGATGCAGGTGGAAAGATGGTTTTGTCTTGTCTGGTTAAATTTTCTACATTAGAGTACTATTGATTTTCCTAAGTATATAGGATACTGTATATACCCCATTCTGCTACCCTTACACAGGTTAATTCTTTTATCCATTTCAAATGCAGTCAATCAATAACAGTGATCAGGTAGGTTGTGAAATTGCCTGGAAAACACATCCACAAAGTAAACCCAATACATTGGGCTGTCTATGTGACTTAAAGCTTAGCACAGCATTGAAAATCACTAATGGAACACTGTGCAGTTTGTTCATGCTACGAGCAGTCAAGAATCATGCATAATGTAATAGTGCATCTGCTAACAGCAGCTCACACAAGCTAATTTAATCTTGTTTTACACTAGACACAAGGAATTAATCTTTAAAGCTGCTCCCGTGATTCTCTTTGGCCCTTAAAATATCGAGGGTCTTTCCACCTCCCCATTTACAATACTGTAAAGGGATACATTTCAGTTATCATCAAGTATTTACACTTCATCTACATTAGCTGGAAAATGAATGCAACTCCATAATTTATCAGTCTTAAAAAGCACATTGCTGGCCCAGTCCGGAAGCTGTGTTTTGTGTTGTCACATCTAAAACTAGTATTAAGTCTCAGACTCTACTGTGGAAGTCAGATTGCCTAAATAATGAATATTTGATAATAAATAACTTTTTTTTTCCTCAAGTTTAACTTGGCTGTATTAATTACATGACAATGTCTCACAGCTTACCTTTAATATTAACTACTTGTATTACTACAGTGCTATTGTGTTTACTACTGTGCAAACACTGAAAAAGACAGTTTTAACCTGAAATAACTTATCACCCCAGTATCAAAAAAGATACAGATAGATTGGAGAGTAAGTAACAATGGAAAAAAACCAAAAACAGTATTGATGAGAAAGACAAGAAATAAAATACTCATATACTATAAACCTGACTTTGACAAGACTTCAAGTTGGGAGCTTGATTGTGAGTTTTTGGACCTATAGCCAAAGAGAAATTTTAGGAAGGCTTTGAAAGACTACAATGAATTACCTTTGCAAATGTTCGTGGCAAGCTCCTTGTAAGCATAAGGAAGGCTGACAGAAGAGAAATGCTCATAGGAGAAAGTAACAAGTGGGAGGTGGAAACTATGCACTCATTACTCATCAAGATTGGTGAGGCATATGATGTCTTGATATTGAGAGCAGAATGATAGATAATGGGAAGGAAAAGAGTGAACATGAAAACAAGTATTTTACTACAAGTGTGATGGAGCTAATGGAAGAAAAACAAGGGAGGAGGGAAAGAAATAGTCTAGGTAAACAGACTTTGCAAAAGGTTTCTGATCATGTGCAAGTGAAATAATTTTATATTTCAAGCAATAATGTGCAATAATGAAAGGGGGAGGATGACTCTGGGAAAGAGTTTATGCTGCAGATCAGACAGGACACTCTCTTTCAGAAATGGTTTTCCAAATTAATCAACAGGACCAAGACATGGCCTAGACATCAAATATTAGGCTAACAGATGGTGACAGTAAGTGCCAGCACCAGGATGTTGGACACTGCAATCAACAAGAGATATGCTGTAAAGAAGTTTCATTGTTGTAAACAGTTTTCAGCAAAAGTTTAAACTCTTCTTTAACTGTGATATATGGAACATTCATGGAAAAACATTAGATGGTGGCAGGCCAATATAATATACTTCAAGGAAGGCAGAAATTTGATATTGTTCTGTAGGAAAGCATGCTAGCAGGCAGCAAACATGAGCTTGCTTTTTTGCTCAGGTCTAGAATGGAGGAGAACATTGTGCTTTTGTGGCTTATTAGATTGGGGGGAATAGCAGAGTTAGGCCAATAACAATCTTCATGAATTTTCAATTTCAATTTTAGATTCAAACCAGCCTTCCAGAGCCACTTGGAACCCTCAGGTTTTATTCTGTATCCTAAGAAATTCAAATATTCCCCACATCTTCCATAAAACTATAAACTGAAGTCCTTTGAAGCCTGTTTAAGACCAATTCAGAGGGTGGTCAAGCGTTGCAGTTGGAGGATTCACTAAGGACTGTTCATAAAATACCTCTTTCTGCTTAAGCTTTAAATACAAACAAGCCTCATGAGATTCAAACCTAAGCCTCTTCTGCTCTGATTTATAGCAAATGTTTAAGGGACAAATAAAAAAAAAAAACAGGGCATCTGATAAGGAAAACCTTAAAACAGATACAAACTAGTAATAAGAGAAAGAGTTCTCTAAGCACATTCAGTCTACTTGTTATCATTTATTAACAGTATTTCTTTAAACAGTTTCTGAATACTTGGACATGGCTCCTACCTTAAAATGCATAATCCAATGATACTCAAGTAGTCAGTGAGTAGTGGAAAAAGAATAACAATAATAAAATTATACCATTTATACATGTCAACTTGATTCACAATAAGCACAGCAGATCTTTAAAAGGGGCTTAAATGTCAACATGGTGTTATGAATGAAAGAACAGAATAAACATCCATTATGTTACAGTGTATGTGAAAAACTGCATGGAAAATAGAAATCAGGTTTGATTTAGGATTATGAACCCATAAATTCACTTGTACTTCTTATACCTTGAGCCTGTCTCATACAGTACTTATTATTATTTCTAAAGGAAAAAAATCCAACATCCTGTATAATCAGAATTTACTGGTTCCTTGTGATTCTAGAAAATACTTTGTTGACTCCATTCTCATTTATAATTAATTTTAAGTTCCTTTCTGTTTGCTTTAAATATAACTTAGTAAATAATTTGAATGCTATAACCTCTGTCTGTACACAGATGCATAGATAAATGACATAATACACACACACCCAAAAAATGGTTATCATGCCTTTTCTCTCAGATATTTAATGTAGTTATAATACAAGATATTCAGATATAAACAAACATTTGAAAATAACACTTAACAGAATTAAACTTGAGATTATGAATGAAGCCTGAGCTGCAAAGCTTTTTTTCATGGCCATAAAAGGAAAGTTTAAGTAAACAATACAGTGTTTTTATTTAAGAAAAAAAAAAAATAAAAGGAAAGAAAAATCATCCTATGCCAAGCCCAGTCAAAATGCATTATTAGGGTGTCCAGGAAATTATAGCTTGTGTCCATTAGTCCTTTCAGGGTTAATATTGATGCAGATATTATTTCTATCCACGGTACCATTTATTTGAAATATTATGACTGGGAGTAGCTGCAGCAGTGAATCAAATCAATTGATAGAGCAGTTAGCCCCGCAGTCAAGGCTGCCTTTACACCGTGCAGTGAGCATGAAATATTATGGAGATTGTTCTTTAAAGTGATCACTTTATCATCATTTGTCTGCAGCCCAGGCTATTCCTTCCTGCCTCGCTTCCCTGTTGGGTTAGAGCTGTCATAACTCAATCAGCCGTATAATGCTGTTCATAGCACCTCCGTAGCAGGTATTGAACCTGTCAAGGGCCACTGAGGGAATTATACTTATCCATTTTGACAGCTAGCAACACCACTCTGATATTTATGTCAGTTTATATATGTATGATATGTATTTCTTAAATGTAATTAGAAGCCTGTTTGTGTGTGATATATCTGAATTGCCCAGAGCTGCCCATGATTAAGACATTGATTTCTAACCTTGTGCATTACTGGAGAAGGGAATATGACAAGCTCCATCACTCAGGGGTTGCAGCTAACCTCTTCTGTCTATATACATCATATGAAATTGTCACTATTGTTTATCTGTTCCACAAAGTTGACTACAAAGCAACTGTTATTTTAGTTTGCTAAATAAACTAAAAGACTGTAAAACAAATCATCATCCCTGTGCCTTCAGAGCACTCTGTTTTGCAGCTGTGTTACTTGGAAAGCAGACCACACTCTGAAAGCTGAGGGAAGATCACCATCATGTTTGCTATGACACTTGTTCTTATAGGTAGATAAAGCATTCTACCTGGATTTAAACTGACATTTTGTATGTATCCTACATGCCAAACAATAAAAAATTTGCTGTATTTCTGTTATAAAGGGAATAAAGACCAATGTGGGAAAAAAAAACCCAATCAAACTCCTCAAAAAAAGCCAACCACCTCTTTGTGCTTATTCATTTATTTTTTTATGATTTCAGAATGGGATTGTTAGACAAAATAGTTTGTCTATGTATGATGAGCCTCTTAGATTTTTTTTCCATTGTAATATACCACTGACTTGAGATCGTATTTTCCAAGCCATTCTTTCTCTCTCATTGCATCATTAATACTGAAGCAATTTGTTGTTTTGTGTTAGTTGTTTATAAAGTTTAAAAAAAATTACTTCTAAAGTAAGTACTTCTGAATTCTGCCTTAGACAATTCAGTTTCTCTAGTTCACAGGGCATAATCTGTATTCATCTATTGAAAATTCACACATTTATAGATTAATAAAAATAAAATAGTGTGGGTTCAGGGTTTTTTAACTGTATACTCAGGTTTTACTTCCATTTCCCTCCAAAAAATCATCTCTTTCTGAAGATATTTGGGGTCAAAAGTTTCAAATTTTGATAGATTTTTAAAGAAAATCTGAATTAGATTATGTTTTGAAAAATCCTCTCTACAGCTCTGGTTTTATAACTAAGAGAATTTCAAAGCACCATTTTAGAGGATCAGAGCTTTCCATGTCTTCAGCCTCCACAACATGGGTGGACAGTTTAAGCTGTCACCTGTCATCAAAAGAAATCCCCATCTGAAGATGCCTTGAAGCTTGCTGAGATCAGAGATTAAGATAAATTGTATGATCCTATTTCTGACTTTTTAAACAAATAACAGCTGAATCCAAGAAAAACAAGAAACCTGTAAATGTTGCTTACAAATAGATGTTAATTTTTGAAAGTGTAACTTCCATTCCAACCTTAACACTACATTAACTGCACTTCATTTTGAGGTGCTCACATGAAATAGAATCTCAGTGAAGCACAGAAACAACATTAAAAGAGTCCAAAGAATCAATCTGCATCTCTAGATATATAGTTGTAACAGCTCCTTAGAAAGTAATCTAGAAAATATATATTCCACCAGTCACCCACAGAAAGCCTGGCTCTGTTCTCACAGGAGCCAAAAGATACCAAAAGCTGTTATAGACAAAGCATTCAAGCCAAATATCATTCAGATGTCATTGTTCTGACCTTCCCTTAATAAAATCCAAAGACCTCTCTAATCCAAAGATCTATGATGAGAGCTGTGTGGTTTCATTTTCAAGATAATTCTTCCAGTTTAACTTCCGATGAAAATGGAAACATATAATTTTGTTTTCTTAGTTACAGCATGATGTGTTTGTAGCTGATAACCTTTATGTAGCTAGGGGGAAAAAGTAAAAAAGCCCAAGAGAAAAAAAAAATTTTCCTCACCTCTGTGAAATAAGAGGGCTGTGAAAAATGTATTTCTGGTTTATCACACAGAACCAAAGAGTAAAATAAAGTGCAGCAAGGAAAGTCAACAAAATTGGTATTATCTAGCAACAGCTTAGTACCTGAGTCTAAAGCGCTAAACATCAATTGAAATAAATCTGAAAAGCTTGCTCATAACTTTATTTAAGCTACATCAGCTGTGTTAGGTAAGGATTGTGCCATTAGAAAACAGCTGGATCAGTCAAGGGTATAATCCCACCAGTTATATCTGGCTGCATTAACTTGTGAGACAAATATTTACACAGCCTATAGTGCTAAACGGTACTGACCTCAGTGACCATAAGGGACAGTCTATACAATTACCATCAGCTGCCCCCAAAATATCTCCAGCTAATTAAGATCTACTTTCCTACACATGTCATTATGGCAGTTCCACTTTGCAATGCATTTTTTTTTTAATAAGTACATGATCTAAGATGCAGTTAGAAGGAACCCCACAAAATTCAGACAGTAAACTGCAAATGATCTTTCTAACACCCTTATAAGTAAATTACACAAAGGGGATCTTTATATTATTTTTCTTTTAAAAAGATTTCTCCAAAAAGGACTCCAGTATTCGAGCAGGCAGCTTAAATATCCTGGTTCTACCACGTAAAGGTAAGGACATGTCAAACTTGAGAGTTATTGTTTATTCTTTGGATACTGAAAAAATTTCTTCCTTTCAAACATTCTGAGGTGATTATAAATGCACCCTCTTTACAGCTAATGGAATTAAGATTCTTTTAGTTTTCATCACTGGAACACTTGAATGGTGTACAGAAACAATCAATATGGGAGAAAGAGGAATAATTATCTAACACATACAACAAAAAGATTGACTTCTTGATAAGTCTAAATCAAGTCTCATAATTTTTGATGGCTCTCATTTGACCAGCTATGGAAATAACACTTCCATGGAGAAAAGAGGTGTACAGAAATAACAAACTGTCTCAGCTGAAACGGCCTGAACACCAGTGTTAACAAAAAGCACCACCCCTTCTTTATTAACAGTGCCTGAGACTCTCATTTTACATCTCCACAGAGGCAGCTCCTTCCAGCAGCAAAGTGCCCCTTTGACACTACTGGTTTGGAGCTGATACAGAGCACAGAGTCCAGCAATGAATCACCCCTGTTAATTCCATGCTTTGCATAGAAGATCAGACAATTTCGTAGTTGTGTTATTCAATTGCCATGTGTTGCATATAATATTTATAATGCATTTTGTATCTTCAAAGCAGTGTACAAAGACTACAAATGAAAATATGGTAGGAATTAGTATTTCTGTTCATATGAGGAAAGAGAGGGAACTGAATCAATGGCACAGCTAAGAGAAAAATTCTGATTACCTGTCCTGAATTTTGCCAAATAGTCCTAATAAAGGGTTTTCTTGAGCCACACTTACACTCTGTTTTCATAGAAGCTGAGCTTTATTATGGTGCCTCAACACAGATACCCAGTACCATCTGAAATGCTCCCCAGCTGCTGCTACAAAACAGCATTGACTCATAGCCTGCCCATATACAGATTTCTTGGACAATATAGGATATTTCAAGGGCTACAGACACCTACAGTTAAACAACTGAATCAAACCTCCTATACCAATATCTTGTGTCACAGTGGTAAATTCCTGAATGTGCTGAATACAGCAGTACCAGTTCCAGGACAGGCCCAAGCCAGTACTAATCAGCCAAACTCTTTGAGTCCTAATTACATGCAAGAGCAGATGTAAGAAATCTTATTCGAAATTCATAAAAATCCAGACTGTACTTTCTGTTTAAAATTCATTATAATTTATGGCTTGTAGCATTTCATTCCAAAGAAAAAATAAATTATGTGTGTTCTCTGTAAATGTAAAAATCTCATTTCAAATTTCTGTATAAATTGTTGCAGGAAAAACTAATTTAAAAAAAAAAAAGCTCTGCACAACTGTGAAACATTTATAATGGTAGAACTGCACTTAAAATTTAGTTCTCAAAAATTCAGATCTGGTTTTAGTAAAAGCTACATTGTGACTGGTGGTTACCAAAGCCAATATATGCCAACATATGCTTGAAGAGCAGCATCTATGACTGGCAGATTAAGGTCCAGGAATTGAGAGAAAAAGCTCTTGCCATTTCAGTAAGAGAATCCTGATTGCAGGACTGAGGGCTCTTGTTTCTGAGAAGCACAGAAGGGATGGAGTGAGTGGAATATAAGAGGGGCACAGAAGCGAGAAGGCTGGAGCAGGAGGCAGGCCTGACTTCTAGGAGAGCCAGGAAAGCAGCTCCCAAGGCCATCTGCTCATCGCCCACTCTGTGTGACACAACTGATGCAGCAGCCTCTGGCACAGGGAGGGTGCACATTAGAAAGTGGATGTGCCTTTTATTTCAGGGAAAATCAGGGGTGTTTCCTGAGAGGAACCATGAGCTGAATGGCAAAATGGTGAAGCAGCTGGGTATGATCTGTGGTTGGGAAAGGTGAACAATACAGACAGGAACAGGAATAAACTCAAAACACTGTTGCGTTCATGTCAAACTTTGTCATTTCGGTTACTGACTTATCTGCTCGGCCTGAACACTGCAAGTACCTCAAGAGAAGATTTAAAAAGGGACTCACTTACACATCTTACAGAGATTGCAGAACTTCCTTTGCAAGAGGAGAGGGGGAGGGCCCTAACTCCTAGGAAATTAGGTGTTTCTGAACATCAGTGGCAGGGTTACTCTGGCACTGCACACTGAACAGTGGCAGGGCTGTGAAGAACAAAACTTTTAGCTAAAGAAGAAATTCTGCATTCTATTAACCCCATGCAAATTAGTTTTCCATAATGTCTGGCAACTTTTTTGGTCGCTATAGTCTGTCAATAAAACATGAACATCACAGACGTTCCTGTAACATAATATCTTAGGTATCCACTAGTTAATATGTAAATATAAAGAAACACCTACGGAAATATCCTTAAGCTGTTACCAATACCCCGTATGCAATATTAATGATTTTTTAAAGGGCATTAATAACTGTGTACTACTACTCCCCTTTTAGCATGCCCCATTCTTACAGCTCTTTATGAATAAATGGCTTACTCTAATGGAGCTCCTTTTTTTGCCATTCCAAGGATATCTTTATTTAGAAAATAAATCTGTGAAATCCTTATATTGAGATGTTGATAACTTAAATGGGTGGCTTAAGATCTGCCCAACTCAGCCCACACTGAAAAAGGAACCATATTCGAACTTTTGATCCACATTCAAATTTTGAATTTGCAAAGCTTGGTTTTCCTTGGCTCACAGTTTTTTTACTAACACATAGAGCACAGGAGGATGACTCAGATATTTCTGATTCTGATGTTGATCTGTTGGGTGAACTTGAGCAAGGTTCTGCATCTGGATTGAATGGTAATGAAAGCAAATAATCCTTGTGAAATATGCTCAAATCTTTCTGTGAAAATGACAATAACACTATTGTGATCTGTAGTGTAAATTATGATATTTCTTTTAACAGATGATCTTTCACCACTTTCTTTACTAAATAAAATAGCTTATCCAGTTTGTCTCAATCAACCTGGTGCAGGCCTGTGAGGAAGAACAGGGACAGACAGGAGAAATGGAGAGAGAATATGGACTGATACATCAGGGTAACCAAAGTCATCATTGGCTATAAAAGCTTAGGGCTGTGCTTACTAGATCTACTTTCAACAAACAGTTCCTGTGATGCACCTCCACTGGCACTGTATACCAAAATCAAAATTCAAAAATAAATTCAGCTGCTGCTCTTAAGATTTGTCAAAACAAGAGCTACTGACATCATGATCTTTAGTGTGAACATGGGCCTGCAGTACCTAACCATCAATGACACTAGAGACAAACAGTTCTAGCTGCTAAATTGCTGCAGCTTATCTCTGCCACCTTTTCCTTTCGTGTTCTAGGGGGTGCAAAGTGTACACAGTTATGTAAAATCATTCTGACATATCTGAATTCGTTCTTGCTGCACCATTTGTTTTACACAGCACAAACAACAATCAGCTGACAAAACAGAAAAAAAATGAGCTGTGGTTTATCATGACTGTCTCCAAAATCTGTTCTCAACCTTCCTGCTCTACCCTAAACTGATCCTTAAGTACCTCTCAAATTGCAAACTCTGGTCCTGCAGTCACATGGCATTCAGAAGTGTACAGAGTAATTGCCCAGGACTGGTAACAGACCCAGGTCTCTCTCTCATGACAATACAGTGTCGCTTCCATGGCTTTGTCAGAACTGTACCCTACAGAAACAACCACAGGAAGTAGCTATTTCTGCTATTACTAAAGGCATCAGACCTTTGAATGCCAATCTACCATTTCAGAAAGGGTTGCTACAGGGAAAGAGAGCAAAAGAACAAATTCAGTTTTTTGTGGTGTTTTCTCTTTTTTTTTTTTTCTCTGGGGCTCTGGGATTCACTTCTATAATGGTCTGTCTGGTGATCTCTGAGCTGCTCTGCCTCCCACTGTGTCTGATATCAGGAGTGCCAGAGTGGCTGAGAGATCAATGGAGCAGCTGAGGGAGCCAGCTGGCAGGGGAAAGGAGCAATGGATTGTGAGGGATAAAGAAATAAAGAGGAAAAGAAAAAAAGATTTGTTGAATTAAACAGTAATGAGGAAGGGACAGGGGAACTCACTAGCCCTTTTAGAAGGGCCACGTTAAGTCCTCCACAAAACCCAGGACCCTCTGGAGCATTCTAATCAGTTTAATGATGCAGATCCCCCTTCCACCCCCTGCATGAGCTGAGCTGTTTTTTTGTCTCTTTATCAAAGGATGACTTTTCTAACAATGATATCATTCACAATGCATACATTTGTTTCTAGAGTTGGGGCAGCACTGATTTGCTGAGATGATCATGGTCATAAAACATTGTTCTACTACAGAGCAGTCTGACATGATCCTCAATTTGGGAAAGAATCTCAGATCTTAAGGAGATCTTAAGGAGAGGCAAAGTTTGCAAGGAAGAGGAACATATCCTAAAGACCAATTCTGTGTTGGTGGAAAAATGGATAAGCTTTCTTTCAGGCAGGTATATATATCTTCTCACCTGAAACAGAAGCTGCAAACTTGAAGACAAATATAGACTGTAAACAATTCCTGTGATTTAACTTAATTATGTTAATCTATTATGCAATTTGAGAGAAACAGCTTGTTAGAATTCGCAGACAGGAATGCCAGCAAGACTAATAAAGGGCTTGGGCTTTACTCAACAGAGAGAAGAGAGGTGTGCAATCATAATTATGGAAGGCTAGGGAATATGAAAAAGTCATGTTATGATGAAAATGTTGATGTGTCAGAATATAATGATACACATGTAATATTTTAAATTGTGTGTACTGAGCATATGTCCATTATGCCTGTTGAGTAGTTGATACAAAAAATGAACATTCACATGCTCATATTTGCATCCTACATTATTAATACAGATTTTTAAAAGTATAATACATAAAGAATAAGAAGGAACAGCAAACAGAGACAGAATTTAAATGAAGCAGTTGTAGATTTGGTATGAGATGAGAGGTGACAGGCATTGCTGCCAATACGCATAACATGGTTGAAAAACCATGGCAGGCTGCTTCAGGCTCTCCACTGCAGAGTAGAATAATACAGGAAATATCCTTTATATAAATATATATAACCCAAAATGAAACACAACCCCCTCATTGCATACAACATGTGAAGGAAACACCTATATTCATCTACACTGTTTCACAGAATACTAAATGCAAGGAAAACATCCAGATTCTTGTGAAGTCTAAATAATGGAAACTTGATATGTTCTTTTCTTCCTTGTAAATTATAAACAGATCTTATGAAAATGGTCACAAATCTGTCTACATTTAATTTAGATGTAATACATTATTGGGCTGCTCACAAATGCAGCAAATTTGACTTTCTTCTGCCTTGAGTTGCAGTGGTATTCATCTCCATTGCTGTTGTATCTCAAGATGTGCTCAATATTCTGACAGAATACAATCTCAGTTTGTCTCAGATTAGATGTTAGTGGAAATCCCCATGGATGACATGAAAGCATAAGGATTCAAACCTGATGCAAACAGAAAGACGAAGATGAGTCATTCACTGGGCCATGGGTGTGCAACACCCAAAAAGGTACTTCACATACCATTGTCCTAGAAAACACTCTTCCTTTATTTTCAGTGCTTCCTCTCTAGGGGCTCATAAGTAATCTGTGGGCCACAGCTTGACCTGTTTCATTGATCTTTGTGCCCTGTGCTTCAAGACCATTTCTGTGTATGTTGTTGGCAGGATACCACAGAAAGGGTAAGAGAAAAGCAAACCTTGTCCTGACTCCAGGCAAGGAAGTACAGTATCCACTTAATGGACAAAGGATGACAAGTCTAAAACAGTTAAAACAGACCTAGCTGAACTCAGGAAATTGTGACTCCAGGTTAAGGGCAGCAAAGGAGGAGTTGGAGGAGAGTGTCCTTCCTTTAACAGTACTCCAAGCAAGAGGAATTTAAGCACCATAGCCATGGGATTGACACATTGCAAAAACATTTAAAAATACTCAGAAAATACTGTCCATGGGCCAAAGTTATCTAGCCCATGTGTCTTTTGACCTTTACATGAGAATCACAGGGGCAAACACACAAATCTCATTGCTCTTCTAGTACCTTTTTGATGGCCTCTATAATACAGAACCCTGGAAGCTTTACTTCAAGGGCTCACAAGCTATTTGAAAGGATATTGCTACACATGACATCTGGATTCTTATCTGCCTTTTATCACTCAGCTAATTTACCTAATACTACACTGAAAGAATGTTCTTTTTGAAGAAAATACCACATGAATATCATTCAGCTTTCTCCACCAGATAAGACAGACATCGAGAGGGGAATTTTCTTCTCCGTCTGCCACCAGAATACCTTTAAAGAGACATCTGTGCCTCAGCTTCCCTATCTGCAAAGGGTGAAGGCATATTTGTTTCTCAAAGTTTCCATTTGATGGCAGGAAATATATAGCAGATTCAGCTCAGTTTTATTTTACGTTTTTGTGTTCATTTGATCTCGAAGCTCAAAAATATGCAAAGCCACATGACTTTTAATTTGGAATATGGAGTATAAAAGGAAGACTGTACAATACTCAATAGAAAAGTGATGCCAAGTAATTGTTAGTAATGAAGAAATAATAATGGTACACTACAGCTTTGTTCACTCTGCAAACAACAAAGAATGGCCATCAGCTTGCAAAATGGTGCTACAAGAAAAGCCAGTCTAATTTGCCAGGTCAGAATTGGGTGATTTTGAAGGTCCTGCCTCCCCCGGTACCTTAGGAAAGAGATTAGAATGGGAAAAAACTGCAAAACAACTGCCAAAATATATGAGATCTCAGAACAGCACAAACTTCATTAATGAAAAAATCTGGATCTTCACTGTTCTCTTCTGGGAGAATTAATCAGATGTTGCAGTTTCAGATTTATAGATTGCTGTGAAAATGGGTAATCTGAGGGGAAAGCCTCATAAAAACTTAACAGCAACACAGAGATAATCTGTGGGCTCACAGTGGCCATGTCAGGGCTAATTGAAATGTTTAAGAGCAGCACAGCTTCCAGGCTCCCTGTGATACATGCTGAAGACACGAATATAGACCATCTCTTTGTCTTGACTGGACATATTTTATCGCTCTGTATCATGAGACTGTCACCCCAGACTTCTAATTGCTCAAACCTTTAGACACAGGGCACCTAATAATTGCAGTACCATGGCCAGCCTAATAATAAAGATAATTTACAGTTCAAAAGCAAAGGGTAATTTGTAATATGAATGGCTTTTTGTGTCCCTAAGCTCATTTCAGGACTTCAGGATCCATGCAGCAATAGCTCCAGCCTTTTGCCCAAGTGTGTGACTTACTGCCCTGGTTTATTTAGGTGTTTTGTTCCAGAGAAACGGAGAAGTCAGTGGATTTAGGGGAAATCAATGGGTTGTTCAGCACCAAACATATTCAAAACTGTATCTTTATTCATCCCTCTTGTACAAGGATATGTCCTGCACAAATACAAAAGATTTTAACTTTGCATAATATTCATACCTGTAAGTGTCACTGAAGTGTACGATACCAAATGGAAGCTTAAAACTCATCCATGATTAGAGAAGTATCAAAGTCACGGTGATTGTTGCATTAATTTATGCAGAAAACCGGGAGTTATTGAAAGCAAAATCAAATTCCTCTTAGAAGGAGAGGATCAAGGATTTTTGTATTTATCAACACCAGGAAGAAACCAAAGCTAAGCAGTGTCCCCACACAGCTCTGCCCCCTCCAGTGGGCTGCGGAGCAGACCCACCAAGGCCCTCGAGTCAGTGTCCTGCTTCTCCTGTGGAAGAATTTTCTCTTTCACAGCACCAGGCTCCTATTACACAACCACATTTTTTCTTTGCCTTTTTATAGTTCTCTCAGTTTTAGAGTCAAAGCCCATGCCACAGCCTTAGACCACTCCTGGCTTTGCCTTGCCACCCACATTGCAAGCATTACCAGAACAAAGCCTCTGTTACTGTAAAGCTTTAAGCAGAAAAGTTTTAAAGAAAGTCACAGTGCACTCTATGTAGGAGAAGGATCTCTTCACTCCTCACTGAGAGCTACGTTTTGGAAGAGACAAAGAGCAACTAGGATGCACATGTTTTTCTCATGATGACACAGCTCTGGACCTGATAACCAAAGGCACAGGAAGTCTGTGTCACCAACCATTTTAGACTCATAGTTTTTTTGCCATTTGCTTGGCATGCCCAATTGCTCTGAATGTCTCAAATATACCCATTCATCTTGCAATAGTAAATGGGTCTTAAAAATCTTGTTGACAATCTTACCACCAAACCCATGTGCAATTTAAACTATTAAAAAAAAGAAAAAAAAAATAGGAGAGCACAAGAATGATATAAAATGCTAACAGGGACCTTCCAAATGTGGTCACACTGACAGGATGGCACTGGAATCTGGGTTCATTTTAAGCCTACATTGTTTAAAAGCAGCAGGGGACCAAAATGATGATGGCATCACACTGGCTGAAGGGAGGAACCTGAATTGAACTCTCAAGCCAAATTCTAATCTCAGATTTCTGTTACTGTATTCTTCATTAAGAAACTCCCATGAACATCGATGAGATTTCAGCATGAAGACGGCTCTGTGAGCAGAGCATGAGGATCAAAATCTGCTGTATGGGCACCACACATGGAAACACTATCCACAATTTTTCTCACCAGACGTCAAACATCTTGAGAGCACAAGTAAAGGAAAGCAACATTCATAAAATCAAAACCACAAATAATTAAATATTTAGTTTTCTAATCAAGTCAAGTTGTGTGTAAGCCCTTAAACAACATTTACAAGCATTTGATTTGTTTTCTCCATTTACTCTATAAGAGTACTAGTGGGCTCACAAATCAAGACTTCTTGTTTGATTTGTTTTAACATGCTTGCCATGTCAGGTGGTTTTTCCATATTTCTTGCTGTTCCTTTAGAAACTTGTAAACCAGGTCAATTTATTGAAATGTCAGCTTTTATAAATATCCCTATCCAGCCAAGCCTCTAAGTTAACACATGCTATAATTACAGCACACTCATTTATGAAAAGTAACTAAAAGTGGGATAGCCCTTCTTACTCACATTGAGAAATATCCTACTCCTTGAGTCAACATTTTTATTTCAGTTAATTTACTTTTGGAATTCACTCTGGAAAATGTATTAGCAGCTGCAGAATCTGTCCCTAATCTTACTGCTTTTTCAATTAAGTCTCAATCTTTAACATGGGCATTAAATATCTCTGGGATTGAACACTAAATATCTCTGAGACTGAACATTTTCTGTAGTGCTATTGAAACTTTTTCTTTGCCAAAATAAGGGTGGCCAGCTATAAGGTCAGAGACAGAAGTAAACACAGCCTTAATTTGTTAAATGAAAATAATACAAAAATTAAAAAGAAAAAAGCAACCAAAGTGAAACCCCTAGAAAAAGGTGCTATCTTTCTAGAACTAGAAGCAACCTTAAATTAATCTCATCATTGGTCTTTTGCCAAAATGAAAAATAATCAATATTCTTTTATTTGGCAAGGGCTGCGGACTCTCGGAAAAATTATACCTCAAAATAAAACAGCAAGTAAAACATCAACACAGAAATGCAATCCCAGACAGCAGTCAGAAACAAGAAGCAGTGCTAGCCATTACAAGTGGGGGAAAAATATAAAG
>VXBX01008400.1:1709309-1727756 GCA_013400415.1 Scytalopus superciliaris
AAAAAAAAAAAAGGAGAGAGAAAATCATGAATGTATTACCAAGTCTAAGCAACATTTGAGTCCTTTCTACTGTAGCAGAGTAGCTATTTGATACCTGTAGTTTCAGTGTGGAACAGTTTGCCCAGCATAGGAAAGTACTGAACTCTGTGCCTATTCTGGAACAAGAGATTTGTTTTACAGATACCCTGGTTTAGTTGAGATATAAATCAACCAGCATTTCATTTGAGTGATCCTGCAACAGAATACACAGAATAAATACACTCTGCCCTATGTGACTGTCCTGTCCCAGGACCACGGATCAGTTACTGTCTCCCTTCCCGTAAATATTTGTGTTTGGGAAAACGCATTGGAAGCGATTTGCTTACCTAGTAAAGCGTAAAATTCTTGGCTGCCTATGGACAATAAAGTAGCTTGGGAATATACTAAATTTCCTTTTATTCACATTATCGCTGTTGAGACTATCAATATGAGACATATATGGCAAAGCTCTAGGCAAACAGATTTTTTTAGTTAAAGTTAGAGGCTTGCCTGAGACATGCCTAGATTTAAAGGCAAATCAAGCTACTAAACTAAATCTTTTTTAGTTCTTGCCAGCAGACTCACACACATAACTGTATATAGAAACTGGCAATTGTTCTGTATTTTGGCTTGTAATGGAAATCTAGGTGATGCAAGTCCTCTCCAACATTTATTCTCCTCTGACATTTATTCTTTCTCTTTGTTTTGCAAATATGAATATAATTGAATATAATTGCTGCATTTTGTAGCAGTCACAAAAAAGAAAAAAAAAAAAAAAAACAAAAGAGAAAAGCCAAAACAAAATGATTCAATGAATGAACAAAACTCAAAAAATGAGGGGAAAAAAAAGCAGTATGTCCAGAATCCATGTTACTCACTATGTACAAGATAAATATGAATATTTCAAATGCATGTATTTTAAGTACTAGCCCAAAAATTAGCAATATTTTGTACTGTACTAAAATAAACATTTTTGAAAAAATCATCTTCTCCTCTTTTAACATTTTGGACATGGGAATAAACAGCTCCAGAAGTAAAAGAATCATGTCTCGTCATGGACAAAGCATTAGAATCCTCTACACTACCTTGGGAAATATATTCTGTATAGAAAGGTAGACATTTAGATAAGTGCATACACACAAATATACATTCATTTGCATCTTCAGTGGAGTTTGAAAAGAGCTTCCTTACAGCCTTTGCCTGTGCTCTGAGGAAGCACACACCAAATAGTTTTGAAAATCTGGATACCTTAGAGGTCCTAATTATTTTGTTGAGAGGCCAGTGGAGCTTAAGAACAAAATTCATGGAACACAACTATTTAGACAAGACCTAGAATTTCATATTCTGGCTGTAAATATCAGGATATACTCCAGAAATTTTACCTGGTTACCAGTTCATGCCACAAATGAGTGTAAAATATATTATTTTTCAAAATCACAATTCTTTTTAAGTACCCAGTCAGATGCTACAGAACCCAAAGGAGAGCACATTCCTCCAACCGGAGACATTCATTACCAATATCTATGCAATTTCTTCTAATAAAAATCCCAAATCTTTATTTCTAGAGCATAGGTGCCCAATCTTGCAGCAACAGACACAAGGTAATGAGAAGGACACTGAACAGGAGCACCAAGAAATCTCATGTGAAAAGGAAAACCATCAGATATGGAGCCTTCACTTGTTCAAGTTCAAATTTCACATAAAATATATGTAGCATAGGTTACCACACTGTGGTGCAGAAATGCAAAAACTGAGTGCATGTTAGGAAAGGAATGTTTGAGATGCTGTTAAAGGCAATGGCTGCTTTTGCTGAATATTGAACTATTGAGAAAGTTACATTACTGCAGATCAACAGGTGGGCAGCATGCAGAAGAGATATTCAAAAGTGTTTGACAAATGATTCTACTGTTTTAGGAAAGCAATTTTACTTTCTTTTATTTTACGTATATTACAACCAAATTGTGAAATCTCTGAAGTGCTTTAGGAATTTATTTCAATATGGGGAAACCAAAGGAAAACTTGGAAATGTAGCATCCTTATCAAATGACTCTTTTTGGATTAATTTTATATCTATTTCCACATCAGTTTGTTCTATACTTTGTCTTATTTTTCTGGCTTTATACTTTTAAGAGGATGACTGGCTAACTTCTGAGAGAGAGGAGTGGCTCTTAGAGCACAAATAACAGCTGGAAAGACAGATGTCATTGAAGTTACCATTTTGTTGCTGGAGAAAAATAAAACATGCTGGTAATTCCAACTGGATAGAATTTTTTAAGTTAATTCCAGCTGTGACCATGTGATCAGCATCTCCTGTATTTGCAGCTGTGGCCATGTGATCAACCTCTACTCTGTTTGGCCCTTCATCCAAACACATCTGGTAAAAATATTTCAGTAGTGTGGGGAGAAAAGAGGCAGCTTGTGTGGAGATTATGTTTTATTCTAGCATGCATAGTTATTTTTAAAGAGTAAAACAGTGTAACATCAATTAAACATTGTTTAGGTTACGTTTTTTATATTTTTGATACATCAGACAACCAGATTTTGGTTTTTGTGAATTTTGTGAAAACTGTTGCTATCCTGTGAGCAACAAGCAGCAAAAAAACCAGATCACACAAACCAAACTTTAAAAGGATTATAATCTCTCTCCGATCTAGGAAGCACACAGGAATTACTGTTCACCTGTATAACAGCATTCAGTGACAGTAGATAGTTACTGTTCCTTTCATTCTTTACAGCACTGCAGAGAAGCAGGATTTAAGCCATTAACAGAAGTTCTGTCAGGAAACTTCTTTTGAATTATGTATGACTGTAGAGACCTGAACACGCTTTACATTTGGTTTTATTTTTATAAAATATCAAACATCATGATGCTGTTAAAAGTGATTTCGAATATTAGAAAACTGTTCCTATTGATAGTCACATCCTACTGCTCTGTCTACAAATATGTGAATTACCAATTTTCCCATCAGTTTCTGGTCAACAAGAATTGAAACACTTTTTTTTCTCGGCAAAGCAAAATAACTTCTAAAAAAATTAGATATGCGAAATAATTAAATCATGCTGGTTTTTTTGTATAATGAAGACATCTTCATTTTAAATTAAAATTTAACTCTTCTATGTTTCTTTTGTAACTTTTCAAATGAAAATGTGATGTTCATTATTTCACACCCTGAGGAGGTTACAAAAACTTTCAGTTGCACTGTTGGATTTTCTTTCCAGCTCAATCTTCTAAAGTTTTGCGTGGCATCTCAATATTGAAGTCAAGGTGAATTTTCAAATATTTAGACCATCAAACTCAGTTGTGTGAATAAAGTGTGTCTCTGAACTACTTCATATAGTTCTCTCCACAACATACAGAGCTTCTATGCTCAGATTTTTCCACTCTTGGATTATATTTCAGAGATCAATTCCAATTTTGCAAATTATAACTCATACTTGTCCAAGACACATTGTTTGTCTCACTGGGAGTAACACCTGCTATTTAACTCATGTCTTCTAGGGCTTGTGGTTGTGCTATATGCAAGTCCAGGAAATACTTCATACCAGTATCATCTCTTCCAACCAAAGGGTACAGTGAGACAAAAACCCACTATAGCAAATGGAATGATCAAGATGACAATTACATACTATTTATAGGGAACTTATAGTTAATGGCAGCAGCACTTGCCTCTGAATCTTGTAAGACAGGATTGCAGTCAGCAGTATGACTTTAACTTACTATACAAAGGAGTACCAGTGTCAAATGATACTTCTAGAATTCAAATAAAAACTCTGGTCTTAAATAATACATTTCAGTGATGAGGTTTTTGTCAAAGAGAACTGAAGCAAGGAGAAATAAAGAGGTTCATACTGGACCTGTCCTGAAAGACAAAGAATGTACATGTAAAACTTGCACTTTCAGAAAACAAGAATTCAAACACTGACTGGGCTGTCAGTCTATAAATAATGCTACTAGCATATATGTAAAACAGAAATTGTATCTGCACGTACATTTAGAGAACCACAGGTAAAGTTTATACTTTGTCAGAACCTACAGTTCCAGTGCAGGTCAGTACTAACCAACATGAGATGTAGAACAGACCAGCCTTGTTCAGTGTAATCCAACAAGGATACACCAGATATACACGTACACTCTAAAACCCCGTGTCCAGGACTAGCACTCTCTCTCAGGGGCCACACCACCACCACCTGGCACCTCTTTGCTGCAGTGCTTTTGTCCAGATGTTCCCATGGCTGGAATGCTTGGGTTTTCTCCCCTTTTGTTCAGCCCTCTAGAGCTTTGCATGGCATCTCAATACTGTGTGTCAAATTTTTCTCTCTTGTTTTTTTATTCATTCCAGATTGCACTGAGACACAGGATGGAAATGCAATCAGGAGATCCTGTTCTTTGATTTGAATAGGGAAACATTGGAAAACTTTACATCTTAACATAGTCTGTGAGAAAGAAATGAAGCAGTTAGGTACCCCTCTACAGTATGAGGTTTGGGATGGAAACTTAGGTCTCTTCACAGGTAGTATTTTTGTGTAAGAGTCAATTATGCCAGATATATATTGCAAAGCCAGAATTTAACTACCTCTCCCAAATCCTCTGCCTTACTCTCAATCTTGTGGTACAATCATGATTGCAAAGAATTACTTACATTTAGAGAGACGTGAACAGCCTAAAAATTAAATAGATGCTATGCTTTCAACAAGTGCCCCACACTTATTCCAAAGGTGAGGCTCTGCAGATTATCTTACTTGTTAGAGCACAGGCAAGAATTTCTTTGCAAATACTTGCAGGTACTTGAAGAATTACTTTTTAAAATACAGTTGTGTCTTCAATGAGTCTAATGACTGATGGAGAAAATTAATATAGATATCAATAGGCAAATGCTTTTAATATTGCTATCAATGCAACCATCATACTATTTAGTGCATCAAAGCACATGAGCCCTGTTGTCAAAGGACCATCTTGGTTTC
This sequence comes from Scytalopus superciliaris, assembly GCA_013400415.1. Taxonomy (NCBI): domain Eukaryota; kingdom Metazoa; phylum Chordata; class Aves; order Passeriformes; family Rhinocryptidae; genus Scytalopus; species Scytalopus superciliaris. The sequence continues at coordinate 1,714,290 of VXBX01008400.1, forward strand.
ACCTCAGTTAGTAGAATTCCTAGGGCAAACTAAGTAATAATAGTTTTCCCACCTACAAAAGTCAATAGAAATTGATAAAAAGAGATGGCTTTTAATGTGGTTTCTTTGATTCTTCCCCTGTTATTTGTCATTAATTGCCACTGATGAAGGTGGTACCAGAACTTATGTTCTTAGTAAGAAGAACTTAAATACTCACATCAATGACATGTCTGTGATAGTTCAGTATTGCTGGTGATACTATTAGAACATTTCTATATTCAGCACAACATCCTTGCTTCACACAAGCAATATCAATCATTAAGAGCCAATTTCCAGTCTGTATCTGCTATGCCTTATATGTAATACACAGAAAAGTGCTGGTGGAACTTGTATTTTCAAGCATGGAGAGAGCCAGAGAGAATCTGAGGCCTTGATTCACCTTAGCAGCAGCCAGCAAAAGCTGATCTCAGCTATTTTGAAGGGTATTAGACTGCTTTTAAAATGCACTGACACACAAGGGCCTTGGGTGGAATTTTAATTCCTACAATTACCAACCAATTACCCAATAGCAGTCTGTATGCTTACAGCCAAATTTTGGTGAAAATAAGACAGGGAAGCTTCCATTCGTGACACCCTCTGTATCAACACCACTTTGCTGAATATAGAGTGAAAATTAGATTCAAGAAAATGGAACTGTTATCACTAGCAGGAAATTATACAAACATCACAAAGAGAATTGTTCTGAGGAGAGGGCACAGCTACAGCCATGGAATCTGCTTGCTACTTATCAAGACAGTGGCAAAAAATCAGAATTATTATGCAACTCTCAACCACTTTTCCTGTTTTCCCTCTGTCAAAGAGTAGCACATAACTGTTAGGATATTGCTTTACAGTTAAGGAATTTAAACTCAGGAAACACTCACAAAGTCAGCTCATTTCAATACCTCCAGCAATGCTGATGCAACAAGATCATTGCTAACATGTGTGGGAAAGGGTCACAATCACTCTGTTAGCTAATGCCTCCAGAACCAATTGTAGAAGTAACACTTACAATCCTCTCATCCATGCATATCTGTGCAAGGAGTTACAGAATAGTCTTCCTTGTAAAACTTTGCCATAAAAAATAATTCTTTGTAGACAATAATACGTCAATTTCTAAATCGGTTAATTGCTATTAAGTTTTAGAAAATTCATCAGGACATCATAGGAACTGAAAGTACGGAAAGAAATCACATAAACAGAAATAATGGATTTAAGATGACCACTGATTTATGTATTTCCCAAAAATTCACAAAACAAATAATCTTTTTCCATTAAAAACATGCATGACTGTACAACTGCCTGGGTAGACTGCTAAAACAAACAAACAAACAAACAAACAAAAAAATACCAAACCAAAAAGCTGACAGAAGAGGAGATTTATGGAAATCAAACAAGGATGTACTGTAAGTTTTTATAAATTCCAAAGAGGGTTCTTCTCTGGGTAGTTCATGGCCAGACTTCCATTTTTGTGCTTGGACGTCTCTGTAAACTCACTGCTATCTCAAAGTTTGAGCATCTCCTGTAAGTCATCCTGATTCATAATACAGAAAAGTCCTTCCCTTTCCCACCCTTTCATACCATGTAAATAATTTAGAGGGACCCTGGCATGTTCTCTGGCAGGTGTTCAACTCTGCAACACATAATCTTCCGTGAAGGTGACCTCAGTCCAGATCCCGGGATAAACAGGTCAACACCACCTGAACAAACTGGCCATATTATGGACTGATCAAAACCGAGGACTAACTGTACTTGTATTCCTTCTCATTTCTATCAGTAGTTCTTGTACCAGCTGTGCTATGAGCAAACACCAAGAGTGTCAAGGGGCTGGTGCCAGACTCCTCAGTGGTGCCCAGAAAGCGGACAGAGTAAGGGCCATGAACTAAAACACAAGTTCCACATCAGCATGAGGAAGAACTTCTTTGTATTGAGGGTGGCAGAGCACTGGACAGGCTGCCCAGGGAGGTCATGGAGTCTCCCTCTCTGGAGACATTCCAAACCCACCTGGACTCCTTCCTGTATAACCTGCTCTAAGTGGCCTTCCCATGGTAGAGCAGTTGGACTGGATGATGTCCAGAGGTCCCTTCCAACAAACCATAACAATTCTGTGATTCTATGAAATGATCTGCAGAGTAGCAAACATGACAGAAAACCTGACCAGGCTCCAGAAAAATTTTCATCCAGGAAAAGTTCAGGTAAAGGAAAGAAATAATTGGTTTTTTTCCATAAGAAAAATAAAATTGAAGACCAAGATTGTCTTAGAATCATAGAACAGTTTGGGTTGGAAGGAACGTTTAAAGCTCATCTAATCCAACTGCTCTTCAATGGGCAGGGACATCTTCACCAGATCAGATAGCTTGGAGCCCAACCAACATGACCTTGAATGTTTATTGGGATGGGCCATTTACCATCTCTTTGGAGAACATGTGCCAGTCTTTTATCACTCTCATTATAAAAAAAAGTTCTTCATTACATCCACTCTCAATTGATCCTCCTTCAGTTTAAAACCATTACCCCTCATCCTATCCCAACAGGCCCCACTATAAAGATTTTGCCCATCTTATGTGCTATCTTCAAGTCCTGAAAGGACAAAGAGTTTTTTTATAACTGCATTAAAAAATCTGGCTGTGGTATCTACTTTACCTCATCTCTTGGTCTGATCAGAAGAGCACAAAGATGTTATGCTGTTTCCTACACTGTCCAGTTATCCCATGAGGCTCAACGCTTGAGAGAGATCACAAAGCAGTTCATCATCCTTTGCAGGAGAAGGTCCATACAAGATTTCATTACAAGCACAGGAAAAAAACATATGGAAACAATATACTAGAAAATATTAAAATAAATTAAAAAAATAAATTGAAAAGTTTAAAATTAAAAAAAACCTAATGAGCACAAGATGACTCCACTAACTATACTGAGCTTTTGAATCACACCAAACACTGGCATTGTGCCTCACTGGGAGGCAGTTTGCCAAAATATTGCCATGGGCAGCTAATAATCACTCACACACAATGGGCAACAGAGATTAAGCCCAAATATTTGAAGGTTTGCTTTAAAAATATTTTTACCAAGTTTAAGAAATAAAGCAGTATTTTATTCTTTCATACTGAAACTATTAAGCCAATTTCTTCAACATTAAACAATTTCTTTTTTCCACAAGGCACTGCTATATCTGATTCCCCTCCTGGGTGTCCTGCTCTAATGCATGTGCATCTTTGTGCTGCAAAGTCTAGGGAATTCCTTTAAGTCACTCAAGTCCTGTGCCAGGTGTTTGCAAGGATTAACCTTGCAAGGACTTAAACAGATTGTGGGTTTCTACAAATTGCTTTCAAATCTGGTTCTTAGACAGGATGATAACTGATATCACTGGGCAGAGTTAAAGAAAAGCCTCTCTCACATTTTCATTTTTTACGATTTCAGCACTGTCATTTCCCCTTTCTTGCTGGAGCCAAGGGGTTAAGAGATGTGACAGTTTTTATGATGCAACAATGCAGAAAGACTTCTCTTAAGCAAAGCAGGCAGAGGTTGTATTTTTCTAACATCACCATGAATGATTTTGGTGATTTTTTTTTTGTGATCAGTAACTGATAAGGTCATGCAAAATGTGATACAAGACAGAGATTTGGAAAATTTTGTTTTAATCCTGTGGATGAAAGTCTTCTGTCTAACGGTACATGTTCCCTCTGGATTAAGTAACCTTTGCAAGTTTTCCACAAACTGATTCTGCTGAATAGAAATTGATTAATGAGCTCAGACACTGAAATTGTCACTAGAAAATAGCCATTGAGATTCTAGTCAGCAATCACTAGCCCCAGGGTCAAGGAAGACCATGGACCGACTTAGCTGAAAAGAGAGCAGCCTTCATTTGTCTTCTCACTAACTTCATTTTAGCTGTGCCTGGTGGCGCTGGATGCAGCCAGGCGTCTGCCACCACTTTTGTGATAAACCCATGTACTGAGGGCTTCTTAGCTAGGCTATAAAAATTCCTTCAAGGCTATAATTTCATTGGCTTGAATCTCCACTGCCTCAAAGCTTGTAAAGTTATTTATACCAATGTGAAATTAGAGAAAAGTTGGAATCAAACACAGTATATTCCAGGTATTGGAGGCTTCATCTATGATATCTCTAAAGTTTCCTATATCATTGTTGCCAGTTTCTTTTGAAAATACATGCTGTAGCAGCATCAAGCTTACTTAAGAGGGTTTGCTTCACTTTCGCTTCACTCTGCCTCATACCAATGCCAGCTAATATAATAAGCCATATTTAAGCCCTTCATAAATATAAAACTCCAAAGAGCTTTCTGTGGACAATGTCCAACACCCCTCCCAGCCTCCAGCCTTCAGATGTTTGCATCCACTGGCCTGAGAGAGTGACTTTGCAGTAGTAACTACAGATATTGGAAATTATGAAAAGTTGTACCACAAAGAATCACATTTTATAACACAAGATGGATTTCTAGAAAGACATAAATTTGTGAATTATTAATGAAACAGTTTGTGTTTTATCAGCTAATTTAAAATTCTAGTTTACTGGTAGCTATTCCATCAGCAAGGAAAGATGTTTTATCTGTGGTGTTAGACTTTTCTTTTTTTTTTTTTTTTCTTCCCCTGTGTAATCTCAATACCTTGATTCAGATTCAAATCTTTTCCTGTCTTTTAAAAACAATATACTTTTGATTGTTCAACAGTCTACAGTTTTAAACATCTAAAAGAACAGTCCTGTGGTTATTTTATTCAGACTTTCTTTTCTTGCTCTCCACTTCCTTGATGATTTCCTTCTTCCCATTATGTGCTTCTTGGACAGATGCAGTCTCCAGGGGCTTCTTTAGGCAGGAGTAATGCAACTTGAAAGTTATTTTACGATGTGAACATTGTTCAATCCCCAAGGTGTACTTCACTCATGGAGCTAGGCAGATGATGGTCTTATATTTTAAAGTTAGAAGGTTTCCAGCATTCACTTGTCTCTAATGTAAATTGCAGCATGATATTTAAACTCACCAGGTTTCTCTTTCCCACTTGCAAGGTGGGTATGGGGAATTTCTTAGGGATATTGTAGTAAAAAAAATATAATTTATGCATGGAGTATGGTGCAGAATTCCTGGACATTAAGACTGGTGATATTGGTGCCAGTTCTGAAAAGCCTGTTCCTATGGGCAGCACAGTAACTAACTTCCATATTTCTATACAAATGCCTATATTTCTAAATCTGTTCTGCATTTTTGAAAAAATTGCCCTGCACTACAAATCAAGGTACCTTTAAAAAATAAGTTACACCAAAATCTCATGTGAAATTAGTTGAATTCAACACATGCTAGCAAAGTTCTGTTTTTTCCTAATCAGCCAATAAGATAAAAGCAGCCAATTAATTAAGATTATTTTTTAAACGCAAAGCACTTCAGACACTAAATTGCTAAGTATTAACAGTGTATGCACAAATTCAGAATCACACATGTTTTTCACCGATGCCCTTATTGCAAAAATGATTGAGCTATAATGAATTTTAACAGTATCTTGTATCTGTGAGAAGCAGCACTGACAGACACACAGGTTTTGCTGCCTAGAAATAGAGTATTTCTAGTCATAATGATAGCCAGACAAAAAGCATAGAGGCCTGAGTAGCTGCTTTGGCGTTATTTTCATCAGATGTCATAAGGTCCCTGGGTACTTGTACAATCAGTAACACTTCACAGAGCCTTCACTTCTAACAAATAATTAGCTAAAATTGAACCAGAGATTTCTTACATGCATGTCATAGGTTTGATATGAATAATGAGGAAAAAGGTTAACAGCAGGTCATAGACAGTTCCCTATCTTCCAGCTTATTTATTCAGTGAAATGAGAAATTGATCACATTATTTTGTATAGAAGAACCTGATTCATTACAATCAGCTCTGAATTGGCAGTTTTTGCTTTAGGCAATTTCAGAACATTACTTATGCTTAAACAGTTACTGGTAAGGTCATTTTACAACTTGTAATCACCTCTGTGACCCCTTCATGACCATGGTCACAAAAGCTTAAGCATATGTGAAAATGGAAAAAAGCATACATATGACCAGAAAGCTAATGGTTAAACAAGAGGAGCTGAACAAACAAACCCACCCAGCTGAAACATGGATGACCACATTCAGATGTACTGGAAAGTATCAGGAACACATTATCTCTTGCACATCAAAAATGCACAGGAAGTCATCCCTAATTTGGCAAGACAGCTATTGGAAGGAGAATAAATCTGCTACTGAATGTACCATTAACCAGTGGAGGGCAAGAAAAAGGAAAGGCAAAGGAGACAAGTAGAGGTAAGGATCTGGAGTTGAAGGTGACTATGGGGATTGCAGGCACAAAAAAAAGACAAGTTCTTTTCCCTAACAGTAGCATCATTATCTACTGACACAAACTCCCTTAGCACCATGACCTCTTATTCTACAGAAGGTCTATAACAACTTTCCAGAATGGCTCACAACACAGGACAAGCCATCTCAGGTTCTCCATGTCTCTGAGAACACTTTTACATCTTTCTACACCTTTATCACTCTAACCAGGTTGTGTTTTCCAGACAGAACAAGGAACTGCAATCCCTGCAGGGCCGGAATCAGTTCTGTCGCAATTACAGGGACATGTGGGGTGAAGGTAGGCTGAAACCTGCAGTGTTTGAGAACCAGTGTCATAGAGACCTTGCAGAGTGCTGCTGCTGGGCTCTGGATTAGGCAGCAGAAAGTACAAGCTTCTGTTTAAATAACAGAAATTATTTTATTTCGTTTTGCAAAACTGAGACCCTGATTCACGTTATGCACCTCACTGTGTGTTAGAAGGAAAGTAGTGGGGAAACTGTAATAACTGTTTGAGAAGGGGAGAAAAAACAAGCAGGACAGAACTTCAGCTGATTTATGACAAAGGGTGTAAATTGCTATAGAATTAACTGCTTGCCACATGACAGTCATTAAAACAGCCATCAAAGGGCAACAAGTACAAAACAAAGAAACACTGCATGTATGTTTCAGTTGGAATAACTTTGTAATTATGCCTGTTAGCTCCATTGTTAAAAAAGGCATTATTACCACTTCAAAGCATAAGAAAGTGGTGTTTAAAAATAATTCTTGTTGATGACTGAACGAGGATATGTTCAAGGATAAACTGCAATACAATATATAATCTACAGATTACTTTCTTAAGCACCTGAGTTCCATATACTTGGAAAGCTAACATTCAGATCTGCAAAAGGATTTCATCATCTAAAATGAGATTAAGAGGACTTCTTCAGGCTTCTACACCCACTTAATACAATTCTTCAAACTCCTTCCTGACCCACTAAAGGTGCTAGAAGGCTATAATTGCTTACATATCCCTTAACAAAGTTTACTAAGTGCTTAATAGTCTGGTTTGCACTTGATGAAAACAGCCTTCTCACCAGCAGAAGGAAGCAGTTTGAGATTATCTAGCAGTTAAAAATGGCCTGGACATGTCCATTGTATATCTATAGGAGAAAGCTGTGGTCAAAGAGGGAGACAACTCAGTTTTTAAACAAAAGGTTAATGAACACATGCATAAAACCTTCCTTAATCTGAGACAAGCCAAAAGAGTTTCTCATCTTCCAAGAGAATTCACTAATCATGTATCCATAGGCAGTGAAGGCCTCAAAGAGTATACTAAACCAGTGCAGAGGAGGAATCCGTAATTCACAGAAGTGGAGAAAGGATAAAATGGCAAACATCATTCTGCAGCCCAGTGATTCCTGGGGCAGAGAAGTGTTATGGGTTCAGGTGCTCATTCTAATTGTTTGGGATTCAGTGTCTCAGTTTGGTCACAGCTGTAGACAGTTTTAAGATGCTTTATTCAAGGTTGTGGATTTCACTTATGGAACCAGGTACCTAAATTTCATGCATAACGATATTCAGCAGTTCCTCTGAATATTTTGTCCTGGATTCCTCAATTTCACTGAATNTCACCAGAATTGGACACAAATGCTTAAGAAGAAATGTTATAAGTTTTGCCAGAATGTTCTTTGAAGGTGGGCTAAACTGTCTTATAAATAGTTTCCACCTTACTTTGTGTCACACTACTTCCTGATGCTTCCAACAGTTAAGGGAGAGGAAAAGCACACCTAAAAATGAACATGTAATGTGTATTCAGCTGCAGTTTTGGTATCTGCTTTAAATAAAGGTATTGCTTAGCTGTGAAAAAGCTATTGGAAACATAGCTGGGGAGATGTAGTTTATTTCTAAAACTGTCCTAAAAATGACAGTTAAGAGTGGTCTAAAACATGCCTGTAACAATCACATAAGTCAATACTGGTAGCTGGACAGGTGAAAGTTGTAGTATGCCCACTAGGACCTGGATGACACTTGCAGCTTTCTTATCTTCTGGTTGCTTAATTTATTGAGGTTTGTTTGACAATCACAAGGAATGTGGTTGAAAAGAAAACAAGAAATACCCAGTTTAAAAAAAAAATAAAATAAATAAAAAACCACCCCAAGAAAACCCCCAAACAAATAAGAAATGTAAGGAAATCTGTGTATCTCACTCATAAACACAACTTCAAATATTTTTGTGAATATATTTTATCCAACCTTCTTGGTACATGGCTAGCCTTTCTGGTTAATTTACCTGAAACACGTAACTACAAGGCTAGTAGCTGCAAAACTAAGTATCAGTGACATATTTCATACCCTCCATTTCAACATATCTAATGCTTTCTCTTTTTCTCACATGTATTCCACTTTGTACCAAGTAAAAGATCAGCAAAGAAAAAACTTTCCATATGTCTTTCTGGTCTCTAAAATAGTCACCCTCATGTAGTCTCATTTAAGACCCAGATTTTGACATAGTTTATTCCCTTCATTTATGTCTTTTCATATTTCTAGGCTGCTGCTTATGTTTACACACTACCCACAAAGATTTATACCTTCTATTGCCTGAGTGCGCAGTAGCTTTGGCTCTGGTCAAAGCTTTTCTTGCAATACTTTCCATCTCCTCACAGGCAGGATGGGGTAGTCCCCCTGCCATAATAGACACATGAAAGCAAAAGAGGTCTCTTTTAAACCCACCCCTTTTCCAGAGCTTCAACTGTGTCAGCACGCTGGATTTACTATTTATATCTGCTAGGACATACAGTATTTGAAACAACCAGGCATTTTGCAACAATTCTAAAAGCCAGTCACTTTTTTACTCTGGCTAGCACAAAAATATGTCTGTCTAAACAAAACAGTGCATACAAACACAGCCTCTTCCAAGCCTCCGAATCTCACCAGTGCTCTCACCATCAGCTGTAAGGGAAGGCTGAAGAGGGAAGACACTCCTTCTGGGAAAACTCACTACATGCCTATAAGGTCTTTCAGTCCTGCTCCTACTTAGACTCAGTAGTTTGAGGATTTGGCAAAGCATTAAGACATGAGGGTTTTTTTTAATTTTATTTTCCTGTTGGAAATTTTCTGGTTGGACAAGTCAAGTTCCCTGTTGTGAAGTAAAAAAAAAGCATTGTTCTGAGATATTCCTACAAGAACAAGAGCTATCAAAATGCAGCAATAATCGTTTTTATTTGGCATAGGAACAGCCCTGAAAAATGTCATCTACATACAGAGCACAAGTCACACATTCAGATGGTGAAAACTGAGCAACACCTAAGAAGACAACACAACGACCGTGAGTCAGCCTTGTGAAAAAGAAAGGCATTTTTGCGCTTTGAAAACATTGTCTCTAATCAATAGTGGCCTTGGGCCTGAAAGTGAATACAAAAATTTAACTATAACAAAATATGAATTTCAACAAGTCAACAGCTAAAGTATCATTTCTCTGAATAAAGAGAACTAGAATCTCCCTGCATTTTCAACCAACTATATCCTTGTAAAATTTGCAAAATTTTATGGAGTAAAGAGTTCCACATTCTTGTTATGGCTTCCAGGACAAATTCATTGGGGAGATAAAATTATGAAAGGGAAGAGTGAGTATTCTATCTACTTAAATCTAAAACTAAGTGATGTTCTATAAATCTATTTTGTGAAAGTATTTTGGAGGGTTTCTGCTCAAACTGAAAGTGAAGACCCATTTTCAAACTCTGAAGATCACAAAAAAATGTAATGGTGATTTTTTTCAAGCTAACTGTAGACAGACTATCCCATGATAAATTGTACATCCAGCTACAAACCTCAGAGGCCTAAAAAAAATAGTAAACGTCTTTTTTCTGCAACAACAGTATTATATTCTTTCTTCAAAGTTTCCTAAATCCCTATAATAAATGGAAGATATTTCATTTTAGACACTAGCAGATTCCATAATGAGTTAAGCCTCTTTACAGTTTATTTTAATAAAGCACAGCTTTCTAAATATACAGAGGCTATAAAACTTGCAGGTTGGAGCAATAATATGTTTAGTAGCCTTGCTTTATAAAGTGGAAATGTTTGCATGTCTCAAATTACGAGCAATTTAAAGTAGGAAGTAAGCAAACTAGCTCTTGTGTTATGAAGCTTGACATTGTTAAGCCTTAAGAGAGCACATACTTCAAAGTCATACACACTGAAATATGCTCTGTAAGCCTGGCAAAAGGACCAATGTCATAATGATACACTGCACAAAAATCATCACAAATTTCTATTTCTGTGTAAAGTAGCCTTGCTGTAAACTTTAAAATTTTACTGCTGGTCCTATTTTTAAAATTTATTCATTATTCATTTTCTTATTAAGAGATCAGTGCATATGAAAAAGACAGGAAAGCTTTCCTTTGGTTATCAACTAAGTAATAACTGTAAATTACAAACAGAAAAAAAGTCCTAGTATTTAAATGAACAGTCAGAAGTATCACTTGATAAAAAATTTTCAAAAAAATTACAATAACTTATTATTCTTTTCCCTTGCATTGACATAAGTGTGGAGACTCATTTCTCCTTCATGAATTTGGTATTAATTCTGCATTGACACCTGTGTGTTTCCTTTTAATAAGTAGCAGAATTAAATTCAATTATACTATTTACAAATCTAAATGCAGTAATTCTTAATTCTACATGCAGTTGTAGTTAGAATTCAATTAATATTAAATTATTGTACATATGAAACTCAGCAAAATGTTAATAATTGACTAGAAACATAACATAAATTTAGAAAATCTCAACCTAAACAGCTTCTGATTGGTCTGTCAAATCAGTTTGGAATATCATGAATTTTTAAATCTATACCTACTTTACTTTTGAATATAAGTGACTTGGAGATGTACCCACTGGACTTGCAAAGAATTATTCTCAACATGTATCTAAAGTTTTCTGAAAAAACAGGTAACTCTTATTGAGAATCGTTGTAAAAAAGTAGTTTCAATTAGTAGACATAAATATTGTGATGCCATACATGCAAAGCCTTAGTGCAAATTCACCCCATTTTTTAAATTTCAGTCTGCTCATTTTTGAATGTGAGTTGCATTTAATGAACTTTCTTATTTTTCCTTTGTTCCTTTAGTACTCATTTAAATGAAACTCACTGGCTGATGTTAGACATCTTTATCACACAGAATGCTGAATCTTATACATAAAATGTTGTTGGGGCCTTATAAAAATAAAGATTCTTGATGAATTGTCACCATAGAATTGAGTTACTATTTCTATCTATTGGCACTAAACTACAGTTTAAAAAAAAAAAAAAAGGCAGGAGGAGGTGTTCATGAACATCTCTTCCCCAAGTATTTCAGAAAAGAGTATCCCCTCCAGAACCCTTTCATTTTGACATATACAGTATGCCTGTGAGCACAAATGTGCTCCCTTTGGAAATATTGTAGTAAACAGCAAGAGTTGACAGATATGTTACATGGCACATAGCTGTTTCTGAGAGTTCATGAAGCAATATGCAAGAGACTTCGAGTATCACACAAGGATGACACTGTAAGTTAGCTAAATGAGATACTCCAAACTGACTGAAATCCTAAACTACGGCAGTGCTTTTGGAAATCCCTCTCTGTGTGTCCGAACATGACAAATGCCAGAACATTTTAAAGGTCCTGACATGTAGTCAGCAGTGCTTATGTAATTGTACTTGAAAGACTGCTAGCACAATATTACTCTCAGTAAGAAAAATTAGTGCATATTAAAAATGTTTGAAGTTTTTACATCGTGTTCTGAGAAATTCAGGTCCTTTGCTGAAGGGCTGAAGATGTTGCAAACTGAGAATCAGAGATGCTCTTCCCTGCTCCAAAGACGTGTGGGCACTGCAGAGCCGAGCACCCAGAGAGCCAACTGCTCTGCCCGGGGGTCAGACCAGCTCCTGCACCACTCTGGGCTCTTGCAGAACACAGCTGTTAAGGGACTACCAAATTCCTGCATTACACCATGATTCATAATGTAGGTTTTCTCACTGATGTATAGAAGCTTAGAGCAGCCTTCACAAATAAGGTTTTATTAGCTGAGTTTAGAACACAAGAAAACAAAATCTTGTGAAGTGAGTTCAAATAAACTCGTGTGGAAGCAGGCATGTAGCAGAGGATTTTGAGTTCCCACACCTTTGCTTGTATGCCAGGAGACTGAACCTTCCCTTTCAAAGAATTAGAAAGTGATAGCAGCAGCAAGTCAGTCTTTGTTCTATCAAAGCTACAGAACTCTTTTTTGAGCAAAATTAGATCTCTCCAGACACTGTCTCTTCAAGAATACACGATGTATGCACTTTGCTTTTTTTCTAAAAAACAAGAAACGTTAGTCAATTCAGCAGAAATAGGGTCTGTGGATTTCTGTGGGCTCATATCATCACAAAAGGAACTGACTAGTTTGATCCAGACCATATGCAGGTGATGATAGGTCCATCCTGCTGATTCTGTTATAATAAAGCAGCATCAGTTGGCTATAAAATAAAACCTGCATCTTAATGGATCTGGGTTTTTATTTTGTTTGTTTGGGAGTTTTTTTGTTGGTTGGGTTTTTGTGTTTTGGGGTGGGTTTTTTTGTTTGCTTTTTTTGTTGGGTTTGTTGGTGGTTTGTTTTTTGTGTTTTTGTGGGGTTTTTTTTAAGTCATGTGCATTGAGCATCAGAATGCTTTGTCAGATAATGCTTTCAGTTGATGCTTTTGGAGACTTGAATGCATGTAGCTCCTGACAATGATTATATGCACGTGTTCCATATAATTCCAAAAGCACACCCATTATGAAAGATTAGTAGAGTTGTGCTTATGATGTATTTAGGTCGTCTGTTACTGAATATTTCTACTGTCAGTACAACAAAAGTGTGATGATCACAGTTAAAGCTTAACAAAGAAAATGCTGTCAGGCAATTAGTAAGCTGAAGTCAGCAGTACCAAAGTGAAATATATCATGTTTGGAATAGCACAGTGGTTTGCTTGTGATAAATGTTGAAACAGGTCCTTACACTCAGAACATGCCCTAGCCTTGGAAAAAGTTTAGATGTGAAACTTCCCCCATCAAAAAAAAAAAAAACAAAAAAAAAAAAAAAACCCAAAAAACAGAAAAAAAATGCCACAAAAAAAAAAAA
>VXBX01008400.1:1727782-1782782 GCA_013400415.1 Scytalopus superciliaris
AAAAAAAAAAATCCCACAACTTCACAACTTTAGCTCCTTCTTAGGTTTCTTACTTTTCTTTATAAAACTGTCTCAGCCACTGGGCATCCAGGAAGGTATTTATTCATTATAGCACTTTTGCCTTTTATGCAAATGGTAACAGCACACCTGAGGACACACTACAAACACTGGCTTCTGCTGTCTTTGTCTGTAGCCTTGAACTGTCTTTCCCTTCCTCTATAACAAGTGCCAAGATGACACCCAGAGTTCTTCCACATGTGTTCCACATATACAGCAAATATGGTGCCCTTGGACAGAAAGAACTACATTCCTAAAACTTAAAAATTAGAAGAATAACTTCCTGAACCGGACAGTAACTTTCTGTCAGCTATCACAGGAGAGGCAACCATGGTATCTTTGAAAAGGAGAGGAAAACAATCCAATGCTTAACCTACTCCAAAAGCCAGAAACTATCAATATCTGAGCACAGAACTCAAAAGATACTTGTGAAGTTCCAGATGCACAGACCTCACTTTGGTTTTGTATATATTTGTATCTCTTATTCAGGTCTCTGATCCAGATTACACCTTCTTAATCCATTCCCTCCCCACTCCTTAGTAATGACGTTCTATTTTACATTCTGTGCTCTTGCAGACACAATTGCATAAGCTCCTATCTCCTTACACAGAACAAGGGCATTATGCTTCTCTTTAATACATTTTAACTGCTTTTAATGACATCTGGCAGCTGAAAAGAAGCGAAAAGTACTCACCAAGTCTGAGATATGTAACAACTGTAAGTGTTGTGCAAAGCACACCTCCGTAATTCTGCAGGAATCAGAGCTGTGATAGGATTGAGACTATAGACAGGTACCTGGACAACTGCCTTCTTCAATTCATTCTACTTATTTTCCTTATGGGGTCTCTGCTTCAGCTTTTAATTATGTGCTATGGGATATGAGGATGGAACAGACAATCTGAATTGTTTTCTCAGGACACCAGCCAACACTGGTAACATGCTATTTTTCAGGATGAGTCAATAACATCAGGAAAACAGCAGCCTCAATATTAGTAATGGTAGCGTTTTCCTCTCACTCAGACTTGTATGATGGCCTGAAGAACTACTGCTCACTGGTAAGAAAGACACTGAAAGCACACAGGATCTACCCCAGTAGGTTACTGTCTTCTTGCTGTCTGCTTGGGTATCTTTCCCTTATTCTCCATTGTTGTGATCTTCCATTTTGAATGTGTTGAATTACCAGGAAAGAACAACTGCACTTAAACCAAACTAACATAATGGATGACAGAAAAGTGCATTCAGTGTCAGGATAAGAATGCTAAGAATACAAACAAGTTCTGGAGTTGTGTTATTTTGAAGATTCTAAAATTACCTTTACATTTTTTTTAGATTATTTTCAGAGGAATTTTATAATGTATTGCTACCACAAATACAGAGAAAAATCCTATGAACAAATTCTATGAACAGCATTTGGCCACAGACAACAGGCAAATCAGGCCACTGCCAAAGCAGCAAACTAACAGAGGGCAGTAAAAGAACTGCAGTGCAATGACCTGCTGCAACCCAGCAAAGAGAGGCTTGGTACTGGTACTGTTAAAGGAAGAGTCAAAGGAAGAGTCAGGCTCTAGGAGGAGGCCGCAGCCATCGGTGGGAGACCTACTCAACAAGTTTTCAAAGCCACCAGGATTCATCAGTTCATAGCCTCAGATGTGCCTTTCTTCACATTCTCTTTTTCCTCCTTTTCCTCTGACTCAATCCCTTTTCTCAGGGACAGCAAATCTCAAATTTGTTTATACTACTTTGAGTGGCTTCTTCCTGATGTTCCAGGGAGTACAGGGAAGACAGAGTTACATCTTTACTCTTTATCCGTGCTGTGTGTGCCTTTGAAATCAATGTTAGCAGCAGAAGTAGAAAGTGAGATTTTAGGACTTAATTTCACTATCATATACAAATATACAGGTCCATCTGACAACCTCAGAGGGATTTTTGACTTTCTGCCCTGCTAATACCCTGCATACCATGACAGGAGAAAGTGAGGTGTTTAACATCTACAGTAGACAGAAAACCCCTGACATTTCACTCCTTCATTTCTGCTACTATTGTTGTTATTATGTACTCACTCATCCAGTAAGCTATTCCCTTACCAGGTTTATGATGATGTAACCACATTGTCTTCAACTGAGTTATTGATTCATACTAGCGTAAGAGTCAGGCCCTAATAAATATCTACAAGACGAAAATAAAGACCAATTAGTGCTTGCACAGAAGCTGTTCGCACTAAAATTAATTCCATCTGCAGTAAATATAGACAGCAGACAGAAATGTCAGTAGACAACCAAGGATATTTTATTTTGGTTTTGTTTCTATTTACTTTATTTTAAGGATATATGTTTTTTTCAAGCAACGCTACTTGTTAAAGTTGTCATTAAATGTAAATGGATTAAGCCCAATTCTGCCAGACAATATGTGCTGTTCAAGAGCCCTACAGTATGAAAGCATCTTTCCTGAGTCTACAGATTTCTGCACAGCAAGGGTTCTTCAATGGTTTCTCAGCATTTATACATATCATCTCACATCACAGACTTAACTATTACAAAGAGACAGTGGTACCTTCCACACAAAGGTCATAGGCCACTGTTATTGACATATGCCTTTAATCCTTTGGATGCTTCAAAAGATGAAGATTAGCAGCAATCCTCAGAACTTGCACCCAGGAGATAGCTATTTGTCAAAAAGTTGATATTATTGATGCTTACAACAGAAGGGGAGTATGTAATTTATCTAATAAAAGTCAGGTCTTGTTTGCCTAGACTCCAGAGTTTTGACAGTTCCCTTGCTGAATTGTTTGATGTTGAGTTTCATATAATAAATGCAAATTTTTCATCAGCCATGCATCTTCTTAAGAGCAACTGGTATTATTGTGTGGATTTTCTTCCTTGGTTTTCTCCAGAGTTTTTCCTCTTAAAGTCTTTGTTTCCTTTAGAATTCATTATAAATGACATAATTATATGTCTTTTTCTCCCTTGATTGAGAGCATTTCTTACAAATGATGATTTACCACTTGGAAATTACAAATAGCATGAATAGATACAATTATTATATTGCAGAATTTCCTTTATAATCCAGAAATGTGGTTTAGCTGAACTGTTCATAAATTATAAGTAGGCAGGTCACATTATTTCCTCTAATCTTCATATGACCCTTGATGCAAATTAAAGTGTTTCCTTAAACCGGATTAGAAGGTTTCCTTTGGAATGCTGAACAGATTTAAGACTGGGATGAACAGAAATGGACATGAAATACAAGCAAAGGAAACTACACAAAATAATTACTTTTATGGGGATACTTTCAGGCAATCACCCTGTTTCAGTAATACAGTGTTCCAGCTGAGGTTTAACTGAGCCAGTCAGACTGAAACCCATTGAATCTACTGAAAACCTTCCCATTGATTTTGACCAGACTTTGGTCCAAGTTTCAGGAGAAGTTGCATTAACAACTCCTTCAATTTTTGAGTCCTGTTTTCCATAGATAGAAAGAAGAAAGAAGAAAGCTATACAATGCTTAAAAGTGTAAACCGTGGTTGTATGGGGCCAGCAGTGTTTTTATAGGGTCACGTGTTATCACAGGATTTGTTTATGGAATGCTCGGATGTGTCTTGGAGGTGATTCTCTACAGTTCATGAAGATGAACCAAAGCCAGCATTTTTATTTGTCACACATAAATAGTATTTCTCTTTTGTTTCTCTTCTTATGGAACTGCCACAATGCAAATGTTTTCTGATTTAGGAACACAAATTATTTCCATTTAACTTAATTGACAATGGTGTTGATTAATTAATGAAAAAAAAGCCCAGGGACACTTTTACACATATGACTGCATGCGTCCATTAGTGTGTTAGCTGATACTGGTACACATGCTCACTAAGGTCTGCATCAGAGGGTCTGTGACAGAAAGTATGGCCTGAAGCCCACTGAAATCAATCTCAACATGCAATGACTTCAATAGAGTCCTGTGTGCACGTCTTTGCAACAGATGGCTGTTAACAGCCAATTCTGAGTATTTGAAACAGGCTCATCCTCTCTTCAAAAACGAGGTCCAGAGCATCCATTAATGGAGTGAGGAGAGAAGGTGAGAGGGCCAGAAGAATAAAGTTCAAAGAGCTGCAATTAGGCAATGTTAATGAGGAATACTCTCAAAAGGTTTCCACTTTTCTAAAAAGCCTTCAGTTTGTTTTATAAACAGAACTCTGTGTAATGTAGAGCCATCTATCCCTAACCCAGATTGTTTTCAGGCTCCAGTCTTTGCCAGGGCTGCTAACATGCTAAGCATACTCTGAGTGAAATTAAAGTCAAAGCTCATATTCATTTTAGTTTGTGCAGGGCTGAGTCAGTGCTCAGAACTTGTTAATATCCTCTTCATAATGTCTAATATGAAGTTCCACTTATTTCATCAAGTATTTGCAACTGAAAAAAAAAAAAAACAAACAAAAAGAATCCACATCACAACATCTTTCTGAGGAGTGTAAAAAACATTGCCATTTCTGGCATTGTCTTCAATCTTCAAATAAACTAATTAAATAAATAATTAAACTCCAAATCCTGCATCTCAATAAATTCTGATCCCATTGCTTGCTACTTCAGAATTTGAACCCAGAAGGAATGCACAACAAACTTTACTGACATGGAAGACCTTGCAGTTTACCTAAACAAATACTGCAGAAACCCCAGTCATTTCTGCTTCATCCCTTCTCCTGGTCACACGATGCTATCCCTTTGCTTCTTCCAGCACTGGCATATACCTGATCATGTGGATCAACTCACAGGAAATAAACCCTTTAAGAAGGAACAAATATATTTAAACATGATACAGATGCAATTCAGGTGTGTATCAAACATATCAAGAGAAGCACTCACTCTCTGAGTTGAACTAAGTCTGCTTTCTGAGCCCTATATCATCCAGGCTAGAAGGGATTTTTCTGTTTAAACCATCAGGGGTCTGCTGGTGCCTTTGACTTCTAGATGTTACATCAATGTTAATAGCTGTTTGGTCCTCTGATATAAGAAGTCCCTAATGACTTCTGAAGATTAAGCACATAATTAAATCAACACTTTTATCTGAAGTTTTGGCTTTTACTTTTCTTTCATTTTTTTCCCTAAAATCATGCACTAATATTACAAAGCAATTTTTTCATCATTTTTTTTAATTTACTGAAACGTGTTTTTGAAAAACCGTTAAAAAATACCTTTTAAAATTCAAAACAATTTACAATAATGAACAAAAGATTTGAAAATCTGGAGGAGGAATAAATTTTCTATTGTGAACCTGCAAAATGGAAACAACTATGAAAGTTTAAAATGTTTCAAAAAATCAATTTCATGTTTTTCAACCAGCTCTAGTTACACACTTATTACAGTAAAGCAGCTTTTAAAAAGCAGCTGTGTTTTCCACCAAGGGGTGACAGCATTTCATTGTGGGGATAATGTGTGTAAATGATCCCTTCATTATATAGGGTCTGATCTTGTATTCCTTGTGCATCCTAAGTTCACACTGAAACTAACTATGTGTTAACAATAGTATTCCAGACAAATTCTAATGGGATAATTGTGTCGTTATAGCTACCTAAATTTCCCTTGTTTCATTTGGATTCAGCAATTTACTTTCTGTTATTGAGCCAAAGCCTGCAATAGGAGTTTTGCCATAAAAAGTTGCACAATTTTCTTCTGGCTTGCTAAGATTTTCTGGACCGTGGTACATTTTCCTGCTGAGGGAATTGCCCTTCCAATCGCAGAGTAACTTTCTCCCTTCTGTCTTGCAGCATCTGGCAACTGTTCAAAAGCAAACTAACACTATCCAAGACAGATCAGAAAATAAACATGTGTCCTCAAACGGAAACACAAGAAGCCATTCAGGTTCTGGACTACTGTCACCCAACCTGGAATTTAGCTGGGATACTTGATCAACATAATTGCACTCACAGAGACTGCTTGTCAAAGGCTCTTCTACTTTCTAGTCAATGGACATTTTGCATGGACAGAGAAGCACAAACTCCAGTGTACAATTCTATAAAGGGCAAAGTAATTGCTGCAAATGTATCATTAATAGTTTCCAAAAATATTATTTTTCTACCTCAGTGGTAATCTTAAATCCTTTAGGTCAAAGATAAAACATTCATACATCATCAGGGCCTGCATACTCTCAGTCTGAGGATTTCTTGCCATGAAAACATGAAATTCTTTCAAATTAACAACCAAAAAAGTCAGCAATTTGTGAGGGAAGGCAGATACAAATGCAAATTTTAAATCCCAAATTATTGCTTACAGAATCAATAATATAAAACATATCACCATTACTGCCTGATTTGATTGAAACTGCATTTCTTCAATCCTTTCCAGAAAAACAGAAGAATATGGCTACAGAATTCATACACCCACTTTTTATCTGCATGACCTGTTTCAAGGGCTAAGCCAAGTTTCATTAAAAATTATTGGTCTCATAACTTCTCCCCCCCCCTCCTTTTTTTTTTTTATTTATTTCTAAGAGACTCCCATATGGCACCAATACCAAGATAAAACTGCAGCCGTGCAAAGTTTTCCCCACTCTTAATTTTTTAAAAAAACTATAAAGTGACTTTATGGCAAAGTCAAAAACTGTCAAGAATTATAAGATCTCACTTGATAAAGGTCTCATCGGCAGTTGTCCTAGTTTTGATATCGAGTATTTTTATCTGAAAGATGACACATGAGATGTTCTCATGTCTTATGCACAGTACAGAACTATACCAGCTCAGTGGAATACTTTCCACTTCTTACTGGATGCTTTCCTAACACATATTGTAGTATTAAGGAATTCTTTTGTATTACTGTGGCATCTGCTAAAAATGTCAGATGTGATCACAGGCCTTGCAAAACAAGTATTTTAACAACCAAAACCTTATGATAGGTTATATTTCAGTGACTTGGAAACAACACTGCATTATCTGAGAAAACAGCACAGATGTTGCTTAATAAACTGCTCAGTTTATGCATTGTATTAACCTCATGAAACATTTATGCAAATCTTGCATTAACAAAAGGTAAAAGAATCATTATAGGTTATGAAGAAAACAATGTGACAACCTTTGTTTTTACCTCCATGTTTTATGGGGGCATTTTAACTCTTAGGGGTTTCTGTTTAGGAAGACACAAGGGCATTATAGATTTTCATCTATTTTGTTTTCAGTTCTGCTATCATTCCTTCCAGCTGATTTCACATTTTATAATGCTAATAGTGGGTGTATGGTTTTGAGTTTCTCTACTGTCAGCTGGTCAGTAGGTCTGGGGGATATATTTAATGGAATCTGACAGCTGATGGAACTGATCTCATTGAAAGGGGATTTGATATGTGGGATGAATGTGGTGACCCTCAATTCGACATATTAATGACCATTATTATTCAAACTCTTGCAGCCAATATAACTCTTTTTCTTGGACACAGCAGTACATGTGTATAAAAGAAATGACTTATGGATGAGTTAGTCCATATACTAGTTTGAGTGTCATTTAGATAGCATGTCAAAACAGATTAGCTATTTTACCCTGAGATAAAATTAAAGGAAAAGCCTTTGTACTCTGTACACTTGTAAACAAAGGAATGATAAAAATGGGTAGTTTCACTGGACTGAGTCAGAAATCCAGCAAATACCCACACCTTCAACTGTGGGAAAAAGCATACTGCGCTCTGGGCAATATAAAATAAAACTCAGCAGTCAGATACTGTAGCTGCAACCAACAGGTCCTCCTCCGCTATAGGTCACCCAAATAAGCTATAAATACCCTTTTTGCTTTTAGAAAAGGGGAAATGTATCAGCCTTGCATTACACAAACCAGAATTTAGATAACTATACTCGCTGAACTTAACATTCTACACTGATTTGTGACAAAATATTTATTGTTTCATTTACTCTATGCTTGGAGAACAGGAGAAATTTAGCCCAACCAAAGCTGTGCATGATGGAACAAATATTGCTATATTCAAAAAAATCCTTAGATTCCTGCCATCTTTTGGCAGAAAGGGAACTGGTCACAGATGCTTTAACAGATGTGTAAAGGACACAAAAGCAAATCTTGATATGTGAGCAGGAATCACAAGGAACCATTTGATTTTAAATTATGAGGTGCTGCTACTTTTTCAGATCACAAGTATAACATCTATTATCGATCTTGAGCGTTGCCTTCTATTTTAAATGTCTTTTAAAGCCAAGGGCACTCTAATGCCATTTAATCAATAACTGCTTTCACATTTTTGAAGCAAATATGCAATTTGTTTACAGATTTTAAAGGCTGCTAATGTACATTGCCTTTTCTTTTTTACCATGTCTGAGAGGAGGTGATCTTCTATAATATTCAGCTTAGGGTGCCTGCTGAGCTGGGCACGACATACAAAACCTTTGCAGCCTCTTTTATGGCTCTGGTGATGCAGGAATAAAAAAAAGCACATTGCATTTCTCTCCTTTTCTGCTTTAACAAGCTCTCCAAAGGGAAAGAAAGCTTTGAAAGCAACCAGATAAAATGAAGACACCACCAAAATAATGCACTGAGATACTTGACCTACACATGTAGGTATTGCAACATATGAGGAATGCATCCATAACCTTTATGTTATTAAGGAAACCATCTGAGAAAGAGGATGTAATTAGATCACAGCAGGGAAGTTCACATTTGGTTTCCATATTTTTGAGGATTCAGTCAACATTTAGAATATCTCAATTAATGTATGTTTGAAAGGCTTAACCATATGATGACACTCAATTACTCATTCCTCTAGCCAAATACGTTAAAAGTACTTGAAAAGTCAGTTCTTTAATCTTTTATGAACTGTCTTTAAACATTGTCACCGTATGGACCAGGGCACTGGGTATTGTGATCAGCTCATGTTTCCTTGTTCATCATCTATTGATGGAAATTCTAGCTAGGATTGTTTCTCAAATTTAATATCTACACTTTCAGGACAAAATGGAAATTGAAATAAAGATACACTTAGAAACCGACAAGGAACTCAAATGCATAAAGACAATCAAGCTAATGTTAGTAAAAGAGCTTATCATCCATGCTAGTTTTGAGTGAAAATTTACATCCTTAGGACTCTAACACATGTTCAAATTTCATATACCTCCAGTAGAGTCCTCTCACTGTCCACAAGCTAAGATAGGGGGACTCTGTTATTTATAATTAGATCTTGCTGTGGAAAAAACATCTGAAATATATATCCATCTGTGGTAGGTTCTCTGCAGAAAAGAAAAAAAAAAGGATACCCTATCTTTGAATCCTTAAACTTGTTCATAGCCCTGTTTCAAGTATTGATTATTAGTTTGGGCCAATAATAACCAGTGTCCCCTTGTCAACACTTCATTTCTGATCTTTCCATTGTTCCTGTGCAAGAATCCTTTTATCTGAACATTGAAAGCCACTTACAACTGCATGCATTTACATAAGTTCATCCCTATATTACGTACACAAAACCATAACACCAAAAAAAGCGCATAAAATACGTTAATTTTTTTGTATAATTTTAATAGGACCAGAGCTCTTTGCACATCTGTTACACAGAAAAATTTGGACCAGAAATCAGTGATCATCCCACTTTATTTTAAGCTAAATTAATATCAAATCAAACAGAGATATAGAAATAACCATTTTTTAGTTGCTTTTGTTCTACTTCATGTAAAATGAATATAACACTCTGCAGACTTCAGGACCCTGAATGCTACACAATGCCACATATTAGTTTGCTGAACCTGAGCCACAGCTGTTCTGATAACAGGCCCTTTGAAATTGCTATAACTTGGAATAAAAAAAATGTTTGCAATAATGATGGTACAGGGATGGTAGATTAATCATTGCTACACATATTTCCCAAGGTTTTTTGTGTTGCTGTTAAATGAGTGTGCAACAGTCTGAACGCCTGAAACGTCACTCCTATGCACATTGTCAGAATGGTCAAATGAAATGGGTGAATCCCATCACCTATTAGCAAGGACAAAGCAGAAGAGTTCACACTGTATCATTTATTAATTTGGACCTGATCATAATGCTTTGAAAATTAAAAATTGCGGAGTAAAAATAAATCTAGCTGTATGACTCTTATTAGAAATTTAGGTACATTAAAAGACAAAATTCAGGTAAAATAAAAATAAGTACTCTTTTAATCCAAACCATGTTCTTTTAATCAAAAATTAAGAAATATCAGAGCTCATGTATGTGCAGTTTTATGTCAAATGTATTTGTACTACAAATAAAATTTTCACATTGCTCTACTTAGTGATCTCCACATGAACATGTACAACCAAGTCATTCCATCTTTCCCTGACATCCACAGGTCTAACCTAACACTACTTCCACAAAAGAAAGGAAGATCATGGCACCTGAATCTTTTTTAAATTAGTTAAACATGTTTGCTCAATTCCTGGCTGGGGACTGACTGCACTTTCATGGGAGAAGGTGGCAAAGCAGTTTGGTTTTCTCTGCACTTCTGGAATGGCCAGGCTTAACAAGCAAAGCAATGCTGTTGTACTAATTTCCCTCTGCATCATTCTTGAAGCAGTTAATCATTCCTTCTTCAGTGGTCAGTCTACAATTTTTGCAGACAACTTTTCATAGCAACCTTGAAGTTCAAACAAATTCAGTGAAACTGGGAAGCTCAGTCAGATACAAACAAAATTCCACCTACTTTTTATCAAGTGCTTCCTATTGTTTGACTTCAGGCCTTCAAAGGCATCAAGCCAATAAAATATTAACACTAGATACACCATGGTTTAGATTTAGGCCATCTGAATGTCTCTCAAAATATCTGCTATCATTTATTCATATTTGGTAGCTTATTAGTTAATTTCTGTGCCTTGAGCAAGCATTTAAAAATACAATAAAACTAAAAACAGTATTAGTCACTTCTGATTGTTATAGAATTGTCAAGGCAAAACTGTCTAGGACTGAAACAATTATTAATATTCTTGTTGATCCATCTGAGCTGCCATACAGTGATCAAATTCTAAGTTAGGAAGAAAATTATATTCTTATTTAAATCAAAGCTGTGGGGTTGTATACAGTAGCAGCAGGCACTAAACTGAACATTACTGAAACTGCCTGGTTAAGATTTTTATTATGTGACAGTATTGACTGAAGAAAACAGCAAGCCAACTCTGGTGTAAATCAATGAGCTTTTGCTAGGCTTTCACAAAATAAAAGACCTGCTGGATTCAAAAGTAAAAGAATCAATTTTATTATACTGAACAGGTTGAAGACTGCAAGAAACAACTCTGCAACCATCCACAGTAATAATAATTTAAAGGTACTGAAAAAGAGCCAGGTTTTATTATCAGACCTGAAATATTCAATTTTTGGAGACACGAACACCAAGGAGATGAAACAAACACAATGTTCTGATAAATGATCTAGATCAGACCCAGACGAAGTTATTCTGACAGGAAAATTCAACTGAAAAATCTCTCTGTGAAGACCCCAAAAAGTAAGCAGAAGTAAACAGTTGAGATTATACATATATTAGTTTTCATCATTTGTGCACTTTTAGGGGGATTAATATGTTTTGTTTATAAAAAGGGAAAATAAATTAATGGGGAGAAAAAGTACCAGTAGATACTGGAGGGAGGAGATAATGTTTCCAAGCACATAATGAAGATACATGTGCTTTTTTACCTTATTTATGTCATCTGATTGAGATTACTAAATAAAGTTAAATATTTTACTAAAATTTATAATAGATTTCCTTCTCTTTCTTTCCACCATGATCAATTTGTTATAGAAATTTTATGTACGAAAGTATAATTTAAAAGATTTACTTTCTCTTAATGTTTGGTTTGGGGATTACAGAGAGCACATTTTCTTTGAATTATATGAACAGTTGAAATCTTCAAGAACTCTTTGCGTTGCAATATTGGTAGTGCTCTCAGGAATACCAGCTACAAATAATTCTACATCCTGTTGTTAAAACATCTGGAATTATATCTCTGGTCCTGTCAGAAGACTGTATTTGTGTGATGGAAATTTAAGGGTTCATGGATCCAGCAATCAACTGGATAAACTGATGAGAAAGAGGATTGCCCAAATTAATAAGTAAAAAAAAAAAAATTCACAACTAGTTTTTACTAGGTATTACCTTCAGACGTGGCTAAAGTGAGGTTTACTTCAGTTAAATGAGGCTTAGTAAGGCTGTAAAATGCATTTTACCCTATCAAAACTAACCATAACCTCTTCTCTTGACAAATGGCTTCTGAAAGGCACCAAAACTCACATAATTATAGGCTAAGAAAAACACTAAAAATATACTCTGTACCACACACATGCAGCATAACAGCTTGATTTCATCATAACACTTAAATGCAATATTTTTCTGCACAGTATTATATTAATATGATAAAGTGCAGCCAGCCAAAAAATAGCTGAAGAGCTGCAAAGTGATTTCAGAAATTGAAAAGCAATTTCAAATGTTTGGTAAGCATTAACTTGCTCACTGCGCCCTATCAAAACCAGCTGCCAGCCCATAATTCCAACCTTTTCCCTTTCAAAAATACAAGGCCTTGAAATACTCTATTAATGAGAAACGAATATGGTAATTGAAAGAGTAAATGTAATTTTAAAAGAAAGCTCCCACCATCAAAACATTCATCCTATTACATCAGCCTGTTTCACTAAAGGAACGATATGAAAATGTGTTCTTTCGTAGGATACTTATTTATCTGTGCTGATAACCAATAGGTTTAATGAAATTTTAAAACATTCTTGTGCACCAGTCAGTGACTGATCTCACCAAACATTCACTTGCTCCAGCACTAGTTGATGGATGTAGGGATGCTAAAGAGATGTTCAGAAAATACAAGGTGTGCAAATGGGTTTTACAGCAGCAAACAAACTGAATGGCAGGGCACTTGAGTGAGTGGATGTCAAGTGTTGAAGACTGGGCTGTCTCAGATCCCCTGTCTCGCCTATGTTAAGATGCCTCCCTAGAGTTCTGCATTAGGCCTCAAGTAACTCCCTCAGGTTCAGCCAAGTGGCTCAGAGCATCAAAGAGCAGCATCACTCACTGTTCATACACGCAGCCTACAACACTCAGAGTGGCAGAGTGAAATGTGGACTTCACATACTCCTCAACCCAAGGCATTTTGAAAATGGGCCTTTTACTTCTTTTACTTCTCTAGTACAACCAGCGGCAGTACTGGAGTAAAACAGGATACTGCTGAAGGTACATGCCAATGAAGAAAAGAACCCACAGTGCTTGGACTATATCTCAGCATCTGTTTCATATATATACACATAGTGTAGACAACACCTGGATTATGCAATTAAATGAAGAAACTTTCTTTCAGCAGAAGAACAAAAGGGGAGAATGGCTAATGTAGAGACTACATTATGGAATAACTACCATACTACTACCCTGGTTCTTGAAAACACTTCTTGATGTCTGCAACTTGTTGATGACCCAGCTTAAGCAAGGAGTATGAACCAAATGAGTTAGTCTGTATAAAGTTACTTTGACACTAGCACGTAATTATATGCTTTGAAAAGCACTTCAACGTGACTGTCTATTAGAAATGCACTGTAAGAAAATGAAGCTGTCATTGTTTGCAAATTTGCAAACTTCACTACCAAAGATCTCAGCAATTAACAGCTTCATGCACTGCAATTTTAAATAAGTGATTCCATAGATAAATAGACACACACACAAAATTAACATTATGAAGGCTTGAAGTAAAAAAATGACAAATTACATATTATGCAAGTTAACATTGTGTTAAAGAAGATGGCAACAACTATCTTTACATTTTTCCAGGTGAGACTTCCCCAGTTGTCATTATGAGAAAACAGAACATTTTCTCCATCTGTTTTTTTTTTTTTTCCCTAGAACTGACAAGATTCAAGAAAGCAGAACTGTATTCATAGAATGAGGCACATTTAAACAGAGGGAAAGAAGTGAGAAGAAGAATTGAGAGTTGGTACAAAGGACTTCAATAGATTAAAACCAAGCAGAAAAAAAAAAAAAAACTGAGAGAAAACAAAGCCTCGTAATACCTTTGGCCAGTTCTGGGAGGTGCCAAGAATCTGAGATCATCTCTCTGCCCACACAAGAAGCCATAAGCAGAGGCTGGGAATGCTTTCTTTCATCCTTACTACCTCCACGTCTCTTTCACTCAGACAAATATGCAGTGTGACTGACTTTCACTTCACCTAGCCTCTTTCCAAAAGAATGGATGAACTTTCTACATTACATCCATAAAAACTAAATAAAATCCAAGTAATAAAGATCAAGAGGATCATATTAATCATCTTGTATAACCTCCTACATAATAAGCTGTAGCCTGGCTCAAGAGTGTGCTTCTGAGGTGAATCATTCCCATCTACCTTTTGAAGCAAGCACAGAAGAGGGTAAGAGAAGGAAAATGGAATAAAACCAAACACAGACATGCTTCAAGAATGCACCCAGTTGGCTCCAGGTATTAATGGGTATTCATTCCAAGCAATCACAGAGAGACAGAATGAAATAACCTTCTGTTAGAAGAAGAACGTCAGTGCCAACCTTCAGTTGGTCCCACAA
Organism: Scytalopus superciliaris; assembly: GCA_013400415.1. NCBI lineage: Eukaryota > Metazoa > Chordata > Aves > Passeriformes > Rhinocryptidae > Scytalopus > Scytalopus superciliaris. The sequence continues at coordinate 1,742,360 of VXBX01008400.1, forward strand.
ATCCATTCCTCTTGGGTCACACCATTTATGCATATAGACAAAGTACAGGAATGGCACACAATACTTCATTTTTTCCAAATACCTTTGTCAAGATATCTGCCACATAAATTCTTTTAGAAGCTGTTCTAAACACAGGCCAAAAAAGACATAAAGAACTTTATGCCTTTATTTAATTTCATCAAGGTAATATTTTAATTGTTGAAAAGTTTTGCTTAAAATTATTAAGGTGTATAAATCTATATGACAAGTTAATACCTTAGAATTGTGTCCCATAGGTAAGAACAAAAGAAAATTCACTATTGCATTTATCAAAAGTTTAATTAGAATGTCATTACTTAATCCTCACTGCCTTATAACTATAAACAATAGCCTACTTTCTTGAGCTTCATGTTGCCATAAGAGCAAAACCAAATGCATAACTTCAAGAAAAAAAAAATAATCCTTTTTCATAATTGCCTAATGGAGTGTGAATAAGCTCTTGAAAGTCTATAAAGGCTAAAAACAGGAGTAATAGGTAGATGTATATCAAGTTTTCAGCTAGAATGCATGGGATGCTTCAGGTACTGGTCTTGGGATGTGTTCAGTACTTTAAGCCACACAATTACTCAGAAGTATTATGTTTGACCATGATACTCTCAAAATTCCATAACAGAGTCACTAACCAAAATGGTTTTCACATTGCTTTTGTTTAATTGTATTTCACACTTACTGGTCTATTTTTGCAAACATATTGCAAGTTCATTTCAAACCACCTCCATTTTACTTTAGAAACAATCACACATGGCACTAAGACTAGCACAGGTATGGCAGCATAAAAGCAAAACAGACAATTTGTATGTGCGTGTGTGTGTGTGTGTATATATATATATATATACACACACATGCATATAAACTATGCTGGTACTAAAGCTTTGGACTCTACTTTTGTGATTTGATTCCCCATCAAATCAGTCAAAGTATTAAGATGAGTTCAATTTCCCTTGGTGTTTGTGTGCAAATATACATAAAAACATGAAGCAAAATTTTGTCATTGTATTAAAAAGCATAGATAGGACTGGCTTTGTAAGGGAAAGGTATAAAAACTAAACACATTTTTATTCCAGTTCTTAGCTCTGTTCCCACATATCCCAGCACAGCACTTGCTATGAAACTCAGGAAAAACTGTTCCCTGTGTTTCAAACATGTTCAGCTTTTATCACAGGGATCCCCTGTCCAAAACCCAGATTTGGGGCCAATTTACATGTATACTCTTGTTGAGTATCACTTCAGTTATATAGAGCTATCAATCTAACAAAGAACTGTTTTAAAAAAATTTTCTGACTTGGGAAAGCAAGAAGATCCCATTTTATAACATCCTCTGACAGCCATGAAAGAACTGTAGCAAAACAACAGCAAGGGTTTGTGCTGTTTAACAATAGCAACAGTAATAGTTAAATAGTATTAATTAAAGCGGACTTCAGATCATCTTTAAATTTGTAAAAGTCAACAATTGAACAAAAATAGTCTTTTGACACAGTGCCTACTGTCACATTTTTACCAGTTTCTAGAAGAGAACGGAAACTGAAGTCAAAGCTTTCTAAATGCATATGTTTCACAGAGCCACACTTAAGCAAAGCCTACAAACAGGAAACAGGTCCATGGTAGCAAGTTTCCAAACTTTGCACTAAATGAACTAAGAAATGAACGAATTCTCTTTTATGCCTCGGTAATAGAGTAAGCACTGATAAAAACAGAGTAATTTCCAAGAGCTCCCTATTATTCTTACTGAGACAAAACTTTTATGTCAATGGTGGTTAAATAATTTTGAGTTTTATCAGTTTAAGTTCCAAGCCTTTTCTCTTAAGTACAGACTAAGCACCCTACAAATACTTTGGTGGCCAACCACACCCTGTTATACCAATCTGCTCCTGATGAAATTGGTGAGACTGCAGTGGTTCTTAGTTATGGGTTCTGGACCTCAGCTCAGCCTGGCACAAGGTCTGGCCTAAAAGGTAACAAGAAAGGAGCACTCACTGAAACCTTGAAACCTACCAAAGCAGGTAATTTCTTTACCCAAGAAATAAAGAATCTCATATCTTCCAGATTTTAGTGAAGGAATAAATTAATTTAACACAGGTTTAGGATGAAGAGCATAGTGATAAAACAATCCTATATGAAAAAGTTGATTTACACAAGACCTTTCTTGTTAGAAACTAAAATCTGTGATATGCAACACCCAGATGTTTTTAAAACCCTTCTCATTGGTTCTGCTTACTAAATTATTCTTCATTAAATTTAGTGCCCGAGTAAAAAATGTCTTGAACTTTGGAGAGTTCTTAGGCCCAAGAAATTTAAATTTAAATAAGTGTGTGTGGTGAACATCCATATTGCCAGAAGCAGCAGGAGGAAGTTATTACTATTACTTACACAATCTATTCTCACTGAGAATGTTGCCCAATATAATTTACAAAATTTCTGCTGGAAATTCATTAACAGCTGAAAAGCAAGCAGTTTCTAAGGGATAAACAAACAAAAAAAAAAAAAACCACCCAAAAAACAAACAAACAAACAAACAACAACAACAAAAAAAAAAAAAAAAAACACCCAACCAAACAAAAATTAAAAAGCTTGTTTCCAAGCTTCAAATGTTATTGAATGTCAGCTGCAATCCCTGCAGTCAGCAGTCTATAACCGTTTAAAGTCCAAAGAATACTTTTTATAATGTGCAGATTTCATCTGATTTTGGTTTAAGAAACTTTTTATGGATTCAGTTCAAATAAAGTGACAACTGGTTCAAAAGCAAAAGTATCTTTCCACGTGAATTAACAATGCAAAGGGCATGAACTTGTCACACAAATGTACCACATATGCATATGTACAAGTCTATATACACACACAGCATAAAGTGCCATTTCCAGGCCGCATTTTATTTGGTACTGAAACAGTTTCCCTGTTAGTCACACAGCACTCTCAAATGCTTAGTTAAACTTTTTCATTGTTCCAAAAATCTTTAATAGCCATTTGTGTTCTTTACATTTTAAAACAATAAAAAGGGTAGAATGCGTTTTCTCAGTATAAACACAATGCTTCCCCAATTCTTTTGTAAGTGGATCTCTCTTCTCTGTCAATTCCCATTTTAATTTTTATTGAAAATCCTTTTGGCATAAAAGGTCCGTACTCTGAGAGAATAAAAGCCTCAGTCTGCCTTCTCACAGAAAACCTTTAAGAGGGTACTAGAATCAAGAAACACTTCAAGGTGAATCTCATGAGGTTTTCTACTAATCTCACCCTTGATGCATAGTGATGCAAAAAGTAGTTAGTGGCTGCTGCTTTTCTAGGAAATCTACTGGGGCTGGACATGTCCTCGACAAGCTCTTTAACAAGAAGGCTCCTAGCACAGAGCAACCTGCTCTAATGTGAGAATATGCCCTGTGTCATGCAAGGTAAGTATCCTTTTATGTCTTATCCTTGCAGTCTCTGTGTGGTTGGATTTCCTTGGTGTAAACTCAGGAAAGAAATGGAATGCACTATTTTATAAACCTGTAAGATATGTAAAACAGTGGGCATCCTTGGTTTGCCATGCCAACATCCCGTCAGCTTATGATATTGTATTTTATTGCATTTTACATACAATTCTGTATATAACAGCAGAATTAAACATTCATTACTGATACTGGACTAATATAATGAGAGATGTACAGATCATGGTTAAGAGTCAAACCAACCACTACAGAAAGCAGAACAGGTTTCCCCACATCAGCCTGGCTATTTGCTATCTATTCAGCTTGTCATATTTGTTCTGTTCTGTGCCAGCTGACAAGTATCCCATTAGCTCTGGTTCACACCAAGGATTTGTTTTCACATTCTATGAAACAGAAGAGCAACTCACTTAATGCAGAGCAGCTAGTACTCTAGGAGTTCCTGTCTGTCATCTGGGTCAGCAATTCAGAGCCCACTGAGGATGTAAAGATTTTGCATTTTATCTCCAGACTGAATTTGCTACACCAACACTTTACACTCTATATTACATAATGAAAATTGAAGTATCGCTTGTAGTGTACACATAAAATACAAGACCTTTAATGAAACTGCTATTTTAATAGAGTGATCAATGCTTTATTGGACATAATGTAATTTTGTTCTTTCAGCTGTTTTCATTTATGTTGCTCCTTCTTTTGCATATTCTAATTCTCCTCTTTCAAAAGAGCTCCTTCATTATGTCACACCTATTTCTTTAACCTACTGGCTGGTATTCTTCACAATGCTGAGATTGCCTCCTCTTGATGATACACACAACAATCCCTTTCTTTTCCTGATGGGTTGAAGCAATCATATACTGGGAAGCATCAACTGAACAGATTTAGAGATGAGAGGAATTGTACTGCAACTTGGGCTAAGAGACTACCTACATCAGTTGAGAAACATCTTTGGTTTTGCTTAGTAAGATAAACCTTCATGCTGACTGTACCTGTTTAATGTCCTTCTATTTTTTCAAAGGACTTTTTAAGCATTTACTTAGAATCCTGTTTGAAGAAATTCTAATAGGTTAGCAGCACACTTTTGAATTTTTCTCCTTTCAAGTTAGTGATACCTCTTCATAGCTTTTTATCCAATTTAGGACAAAATGCTGTCAATGACTACAGGACAAACAGTATGTGTGGGTTCAAATTCACCTCATGTGCTGAAAGCCTGACAGCTGACAATTGTGGGCTAAAAGACAGGCAAAGTCAGCATTCCTACAGTAACAGGCATATAATTGCCTTTCCCATGAACTTCACAATCCTCTATGTTCTATTCCATAACAACACACACTCCTCTCTGTACTACTTTTACTTCACAGGGGAAGGTGTAGGAATGTCAAGAACTCCAGGGATCCAATGGACCTTCAGGCAACACAAAAGAGGGATGAAAACAAGTGCCATTTCCCAAATGTCCAGGAGCAGACAGGTAGCTAAACTACTTAGACCACCCCATTGCCCCAAGCTTAAGTGTTCTGTGATCTTCAATGATAACTACGAATTTCAATAAATTGCTTCTTTCTGAGATTGTACTAATTCTTTTTCTACATGACCTATGGTAGGCAGATCACTACATACAGAGAGTCGTTAGACAAGGGCAGCAATCATTGCTGAATTATTTTTAATCTCTGTCATTATACTTCCATACCGGCTACCAGAGCACAGATCATTTCACCTCCTTTCCTTCCACAGCTTTTAAACTGAATTGAACAACTCTGTCTTTATGCTGAAGAATGTCATGAGCTCAGGCAGACATGCAAATAATTGTAATGAAAGTCAGTCCTACACACTATGGAAGGAAACAGGAATAGAACAAGAGCTGTCATCAAACTGAAACTCCAATACTTCTCCTAGCAGGATGTTAAGTGGCTTTGCTTTTCTTCACTGCAAGTCCCCTTCTTCTGAAAACTTCTAACTGCTGTTTGAAAACTAGTACATTTGCCCCGCCAGCAATTAGTGTAAGTCTACATTCTTCACAAGAATCTGGCTTAAGTAGCTCTGAACCCAATTCAGTGAGTGAAAACCCCTCAACTGCCATTGATTCAAGGAGAGATGAGGGAATCATTATTATGGAAGAGGCATTTACAGTGCCTGAATCTTACATGTTGACTGCACCCAGAACTTCAGCCCTTGCTTCAACCAGTAATAATTAACTACTGTTGCTGATCTTATTTGTACAAACCAAGGCCTCAGGATCTGGCCTTACATCTGGTAGAAATCATCTACCAGGTATTTTAGGCATAATAGATAGTAAGAAGACCTGACTTACATCCTATTCTACTGAATTATTCTTGTAACAGCATAAGCATATGTTAATTCGACAGCTAAAGTGTTTAAGGTGAGCTCTTAGTAAACCTGGGAGAACACCACCAAGAACATGGGCTATTCAGACAAGGTTTCTCAGAGTCATTGGTAAGGACTGGATTTGCTTGTGTAGCCTTGTACTTTTAAAAAGAGCAGAAGCCATTGTCAGCAGAAAAGGTGTTCCTAGGTAGTCTTACAACTAAAACCTTGAGCTTTCAACAATAAAATGCAAACCAGAGTGCAGAAAAAAACAAGGACTTAGTATTAATTTTGATGCTCGAATAAGACCCTTGAAGTTGTTCCCAATATTTCAGTCAATTTATTAGGACCATAACCATTTTGTGAATCCCTGTTTCACAGTCTAAGGATCAAAACCAGCCATTTACGTCTTTTGAACAAATGACTTACCAGCTGTACAACTAAATGCAGACATAAATAAGGCAAAGAATTTATGTACTAAGGTGTGGCAAACCCTATACATATAAGATTATTTATTTAATGGATTGGAAAACAGAGCAGAAAGTAGACTATTCCACATTAATAGTCAGTACAAACTTGGAAGCATTTACAACAAATACATTGTTCGTTTACCTAAATGACTGTAGCTAACTGGAGTGTAAAGACCAGAAGATACTCAGTTCTCAACTCAGTGATCTCACTGCCAACATACAAGCCTTTGATTACTATATTCACCATTTTATACCTCCTAGATCTGTTTTATGCAAAATAAATCCTAGCCAACTTCACTGACCCAAAACCCATTTGCAACTAACCATCTTTAGTAATATTCTGATATGTTCACATTTTACTGCAGTAAAAAACAAACAAACAAAACCCCATACGAATCCTTTAGGGTACTGCTCACCAATTAAAAAGTAGCATATTAAACTTCTTAAAACCTTTGTAATCTGCAGTATAAAATCACATTTTATGTTAGTAGATAATTTAGCATCCATAATCTAATTAAATGAAGTGAGTGACAACTGTATTCTCTACATAAATGATATATCAGTAACAGATAATGTACGTGCTTAAGAGACTGGAACCCCATCAAAAAAGTTGTTACAAACAGTTGCCCTTATCATAAATCCAGCTAACATTATGGGCTAAATTCTGCTGCCTTACTGACATCGCACCAACAGGGAACTATTCCAGCAGGGGAGGAATTACACAAGTGAAGTTTTGTGAGATTAATCTGCAGGAGTAGTTTTGCTTAAGTGACACAAACAAACAAATATATTTCTGATGTTACAAAGACAAGTATGCCTACAATATAAATTCAGCTAATCTTCAAGTGCCCAGTGAAAGTAATTTCAAAAATGTACACAGAGCAGTTATAGAAGTCCTTCATGCTGTTTGCAGATACCCTCAGAGTGAAAAAGATGAGTAGAGTGCAAAAAAAAAAAAAAAATAAAAATTATCTCTATCAGCTAGCATCAACACAGAACCTCATCTTTCTAAACACTTATCTGGGACTTATCACAATGACAGAAAAAAAAAAATGTAGCTAAGTAAAAGATCACCCTTTCTACATTTCATACAATAGTCATTTTATTACAAATACAACCACTTCTGAAAAAATGGTCTTTTCAGGGAGAGAAATTTAAAAAAAGGAAAATAAGGAAAATATTCCATGTTAATTTTGGATGTTTCCATAATACATGGGAATGCAACAGGTGACAAGCTAACACATCACTCTGCCCTCAGAGGACACTCTGCAGATTTGCACTCAGAGCAACTGCCCTGTTAGTCCTTGGGAGTCTTTTCCCTCTTTTAAAGCAACAGCTTCGAAAATGTTGTCCTTCCTGCCCACCCTTTCAATATTGCAAGTGCAAAGGGAGAGCCAGTCGTGCTGACAGCATTATTGGCACCACGGCTGCAGTCACAGCTGGTGATTATGGTACCTTGCTGAATCGAGGAACACCTGTGTACACTGAACTTTTCTAGCTCTGCTGCTGCTTCTTTTTAGTCATATTGCTGATGAGAAAACAGCTTAGAAAAATCAATGGCTTCAAATTATAACTTTTTGTACTGCATATACAAAATCACTGCCAACACAGGCATATTTTTCAATGAATAAAAATCAATCTTTCTGATTCTTCTACTACTTCAGCATTTGCAAAAGAAAAAAAAAAAAAATAAACAATTTTAAAGCTTTTCCCCAGCCCCCAGCTGCATCTGGTTGCTTTGTTCAGGCTTTCTTCAGGTTTCCTTCTCAAGAGACTAGTTTTATCTAAAAGGTCAATTCATTCAGCGGGGCACCAAGCAGAATTGAATATAATTATCCCAATCTTTACTGTGTAGAATTCATGCTTGAATTCATTCAAAAAATAGCAAGCAGTATAATTAACTCAGAGCCCAACCAAATCTATTGAGAATGCCTCAGGTATCATACAGTCCCACTTACAATAGAACATTTTCATTTAAGGACATTGTACATATTAACCCTAGTCAGCATCCAATTACTCGGAATAAGTGAATTCTCTGTTTCAGGAATGTAATTTGAAAATGTTGTCATGCAATCTGAGGTAAAAGGTCTTTTTTCATTAATCTAGCTCTCATTAAACTGGAAGCCTGTAGGTTATTTCAAATCCATTAGATTTAAATACAGGTGATTACAATTCTATTCACATAAAACAACAGAAAAGTCTTTCAGGAAATATTGTGCAGTTTAGAGGACTTGATGAGTTTGGGAATTGCCTTATAGTTAAAAGAAAAATTAAATTATCTGACCAGAAAAGCCATGGCTACTGTTAGTCTGACAATCACATATAAGCTATATGGTAAAATTAAATTAACTTTTATATGCAGATGACTTCAAGGTAGCAGGAACACTTCAGATAGTTCAGAGGTCAAGATAAGCATCTCAATATTTTCATGTAAACTCCTCACATCCCTTAAATGTACAAAGTTGTGATACAAGATTTTTAGGATTTTGTGCATGATTACAACAAGAAACATGATAATTTTTTATGTAGTGGTCTAGCAACTCAAGCTCTTGGTTTAGATAAACATGAGAAATCTGAACCCTGAAGAATCTCAAATTTGCATGAGAACCACCTTGTAGATAAAAGTTTCATAAGAGGTGATCTTTTCAGCTCAGAACACCCATGGCACTATCACCTTAGACAGCACACTGCATAATTTCCCCAAAGTCCCAGTCACTCAGCTCTGTACTTACTTCACTCCATTCTCTTCTGCCTCTGTTTGTCTTCTATTAACACGAGATTTTTTTAAGGTAGTATTTAGCACAATGTTGTTCTCTAGAAAAGCCAAGTTGTTCAGATATCCATCAGTATATCTCTCCTCTTGTGCATTTAGTGCACAACCTCCTGCAGGTGTGGAGTCACAGCTCTCCCAGCAGCAGGAGCTCAGAAACTCATCACCTGTACCTTCCCTCAGGTGTGCAAGCATTTAATACCCAGCTGTGTGTGACAGAAAATGTCACTGCTGCATTCAAAAGCATACCCATATTGGTGGTAAAATACTGCGGTCTATGACTCAGTGGTGAAACCAAAATATACACACACGTTACAAAAATCAGAGTTCCCACTTAAAAATTCAGGATGAACTTCCTATTAATTTTTATAAGGGCCAATGAATAATTCCTAGTAAGGCTGAGAAATAAATATCTCTTAAGAACAGAAATCTTGAGTACAGTGTCAATTAAGGTTCTTGTCTTTAAATGTAGTAAGTTAAGCATTTTTCTTTTAAAAACAAATCTGTTTTGCCACTGTTTATTAAGTTGTATATCAATCTGCAGTTTTCATGGAACATTTCAAAATGAAAATTTTTTGAATCTGTGTTCTGTTTACTTGTTTCAACCAGAAAAGAGAAACATTTGTCTGAATTCTCTCAACAGTTTGCAGCTTGTACCATTAGAAGTGTCCAATAGAAAAACAATCCACACCTTAGAGTTTCCTCCTCCTTTGAGTCCTTCTCTTCTGCATGTTTGTTTTGTGTCTACTACATAGTCTATCTTGCATAAAACAATGACATAACCCTTCCCTCCTGAATCCACCCACAACCATCCTTATAGCTGTCTTTATTATAATCTATTGTTTAGGACCTAGTTATGTTATAAATTACAATGGCAATCACCTTCTGATGTGGCATTACAGCTTTTTTTGTCCTATGGATCATCAGAAGTAAGTCTGACACCAGGAGCCAGACTAAATTACACAGACAACAAGGGAGCAGTATTTTAGAGAAGCATTTATTATATTTTTTAAAATGAAGAAGACAGATGTGTTCCCACTGTGATCCACACAGACCCTGTAAGAGTCTCAGTTATGTTTTGTTTCACATGAGCCTGCTCATGAGTAGGATTTATGGGTGCTGGTTAGCCCTGTTACTGCATGTGATCATAAATCATATGTACACATATGCATAAACACACATGCACACACATATTACATGTTGTGTATACAACTGACTCCAGCTACCAACTCGAGTGGTTTACAACACCGAATCTGTTATCCCACTGTCTATCCAACTACATGCATAAGCAAATTATACAGTTGACACATTCAAAGTAGATCTTTCTTCCTAATTCTTACAGTATTTCAAAAGATATGCAAGAAACTTAGAAAGTAATGTATGACATAACTGTTATTAAATTACATTTTAAATCACAAAATGGAAAGTACCTAGAGGAAAATAAATACAGTGAGTCAAAAGTGTGATTCAGCAAAAAGGACTTAAAAACATTAAACCAAAAAAAAAAAAAAAAAAAAAAAAAAAAAAAANAAAAGGTTATCAATGGATGCAGGCAAATAAATCGAGTGAAGTCATTGAACTTAAATGAAACCAAGATTTTACCAGAGCTGCACTAAAGATGGAAAGAAATTACAGCTATTTTAGAGAAGATGGTATGCTAGAAGTCCCAGCAGAACCAGGGACAGAGAGAGAAAGAGAAATCAACCAGCTGCTCTCCAGTCCCACCCATGTTTGAGCTCTGAAGAACTTACATTTCTTCTTTAAGAGCTTCTGCTGACTGTGATACTTTAAAACATCAATATCATGTATTTCACACTTCATCAAACTGCCCAAGAAACAAAATGCATAATCAGATTGCAGAGCTCTGCCCCAGAGTTTTCCATAGGTGAAAGTAGTAGGACAGATAGATGGACAGAAGTAACTTGTGTGAGTTATCTTCTGTAACAGAAAAACCCTACAGACCAGAAGTTTGGAAAACACATAGCCAGGGACAAGAAAGAGCAGGAAGGAAGAAATTTCTCTGGGAACCTCACCTGGACTAAATATATCATCGATACTCAAATACATTCAGATACCTTCAGATAGATCTTCTTAACCTTTTTCTTTATATTTTGACGTTTTTGTTGCTTTTTCTTTCTTTTTTTTTTTTTCCTTTCCCCTGGTCTAATGCTTCAGGAACATACCTGAAACTGAAATACTTTCTCTATCCAGATGCAGATCCCTTAGCATTCTGTTTGCACGTAGCCTCCATTTTGTTTCCCTCTCGAAAGGACTAATGAGGCAATTCTGGGCAGTTTGGAATTCTGGGAATTTCAAATTCTGGGCAATTGGCACAGGATCGGATTTGCTTCCAGACCATCCTGTGTGCCAACTCCAGTTAGTTACTTTCCCCAGCTCTGCACCTGTGTGAACTAACAGTTCAGTGTTCCAGGCAGATACCCTAAGCAGTGTTCCTCCACTGATTTTCCTTCACATGTACATTGCCCACTTGAACATTCATTCATTTTAACAGATTCTTGTGATGTGTTCCATAATATTGATAAGTTTCGCATGATGGGAGTTCAAAGAATGAGAGTGAGAGAATGACCAAAGCGAAGCCCTTCTGGGGGACCAAAGACTTTCAGAGAAATCTGTGTTGAAGTTTTACACACCCTAAAATGGCAGTTCTTGCAGGACGAGAGAAGCATGTAACTAAACTGTTAAAAGACTTTTGCACTCATGGATAGAGGGAACTGCAATCTAGTTTCAGACAGATGAGCACAAGGCAACTCTACACAAAGGGGGTTCAGTGAACTTACTAAAAAAATATTAAAAGAAAGGAAGATTGTAGATTGACCTTGAGGAGGCATGAAATAGCAATAAGACATGAATTTAGAAGACTAGGGGTTGAGTAGTAGTATACCTCAAATCAAAGCTGTGTATTTTTATCACTTATGCATCCTCACACTCAATAAGTTTTGCACAACACCAATAAGAAAAAGTACACCGTGGGCAAAAATAGAAGCAATGGAAGCAATACTTTTAATATTAGAGAAGTAATACTTTTAATATTAGGGGAAATAGAAAACATGCCTGAAAAACACCAAGAATAATCAGAGACACATAGCAAGGATGCATTATTTTTTCATCTTGCACTTAGGAAGCATGTATGGGTATCGAACATGCACTTCCCACAAATGTTTCATCTTATTTGCATCAAAACACATGTGATTCAACAACAACCCACATAGTTTCAGAAAAACAAGTAGAACACGAATCAAGCCTAGAATCACTGGAAGCAGGCTACCACAGAAGTCAAAGGCACGTTGTAAATGCAGCTGACACCTTGTACAAGCTCAGCATTATGTCAGACCAAAAAGAAGCACTCCTGGTTACTACTGCCATTCAGGTAGAGCAGTGACATCCAGTCACGATGATCTTGGAGCAACAGAGACTCAAATTACGAGCTGATTACCACAAAAGCTGTGCAAAGTAGTGTTAACATATGGAAGACACACACACTGTGAATTTAGTCTTCCTCTATGAAATACTACTCATGTGTAGGAAAAAAGGCACTGTTTTCCAAAGAGGTACCAATTTCCAGAGGAGTTCTGAAAGTTTTCCATAACGTTGATTTTATTTTACACGGAGGGGGGAAATAAAAATTCAGACATACAGCTTGAGATTTTTTTAGGCTGAGACAAGTTTCAGAGGTCAGATGATTAGTGCCCATTTTGTTTGCACAAAGCAAGGTCACAAAATTACTCAGCATTTCTTAAAATGGTGATAACAGATTATTTTGGCTTAGTTCTTAGGTATCTACCTGCAGTCTCTAAGAGAGTTTTTACACATGCACACACACAATTCCAAAGGAATCTCTTCTGTTTGGACAAAATAACTATGATTGTAATTCATTGCAATTTTAGTAGACAACACACAACTTAATCAAATCTCACTTCTATAAATTACTCTTCAGTCTCACAGAGTACTTACAGTGGTGGATGGATACTCTTTGAAACCCTATACACAGTGATTATTTTGAAAAGTTTTTAAAAAATACTTATTGCACTTGTATGCAGAAACAACACTATATGGTGGTTTTGGCTATTCTGCAAATAAAGCGCACAGGAAGATAAATCAAACTAATAAAATATGTGATTGACATTATTCTTCTTTCGCAATTGACAGGGAAAAGAGGTTTTGGTTGTCCAGACATAATAGCTTTTTTTATTAAAGATTTGCAAATCTTGGTGGAAAAAGAGGAGACTGTAAACATGAGCTGCTCTGTATAGCATATTTCAGAGCATTTCCTCCCCACACTAAAAGAGCAATGCCTCTTAAGGAAAGAGGATCATTTGTCTAATTTTTCAGGTGTAGATACATTTAAAAGTAAACAAAGAAAAGTTTTGTTTTCTTTTATATTTCAAAAACCCCCTAGAGACCAAAATATACAAACTCAAACATATCTAACCCAGACAGCAAAAGCCTGAGGTCTGATTACAGTGTATTGCTCTCACACAGGTTTAAGTTAACTGAAGAGGACAAACAAGGAAGAAGAGTTCTTACTACTGATGGAATGAAGGGTCTTTTCTTTAACAAAGTAACGGGAGATATCATCTTTCCCTGAGAAGGAATCATTCACTATAAACACAATGTGTTATTATCGGGATTTTTAATTGAAATGTAAATTCTGGGAACACTCTGACCTAATTTACTCTGAGGAAAAGAGGGCAAAATTCTCATTTTCAAAGCCCTATATAGTCACTTCACTATTATTAATGAGTCCTGGTCAATAGTCTGGGCTTCTACCACTCTGCAAAGCTGACAGTATTTCACAACATTCAGCTTTAGCATATTTACACAGCACTGATGATTGTTACATCAAGTGACTCCCTCTGATTTGTTTCTTTGAAGAAAGCATTTTTAAGAAACAGTTTTGAAATAGTTTTAAAATAGTTCTGAAATGCCAAACCTCTGTGGACAGGATGCCGAGTGCACAGCAGGCTGCAGCAAAGGCCACCTGATGAGGAGTGGAATCGCTCCTGTAAACCTCTGAACCCTAAACCAAATCAGAGCTGTTGTGTTGTTTTGTCAGTTTTATGTTTGTTTGGGTTTTTTCTTTCCTTTTTGAACAAATCAATTGTAGGCTTGAGATCTCAAAGTTTAAATTAAAAAAAAAAAACAAAGGAAAATGTTTCCATGGCACATCCACTATTGAAAGAGATGTTTGATGTGTAATGTTATACACTATGTTTATTTCAGACTTAGTCTCAGAAGAGTCTTCTTTTTAAGAATTTTATTGCACCAGTCCTAACACCAGGCCTGAGTGTATTAATTGCTCTTAAATGATATGCTGCCAAAACTAATGTTTGTAGGTTTTTTCCCCAGTGAAATTGGCATTCCTGTAGATTTCTTCCAGAAAGAAAGATCAAGTGTTCACAAGAATGAAAATGACAAAAACAAAGAACTGAGTGGCAATCTAGGAGGAAAAAAAGCTTTAAAACCAGCAAGTATTTATGTAAACTTCATCCTATCAGAGATGGGAACAACAACTATATTTTTTACAAACTACAATGTGATTGAATTAATGTCTGGCTCTTTAAACACACAACACTGAAAAATCTTATTTGCTTTCTGTTTCCTATCTAATCTTTATCTAAGGAGTAACTTTACTAAGGTGATCAGCATGGAATAAATGTGCATCCAAAATAAGTAAATCAGACTAATATGATAGGAATCCGGATGGCTGAAAAATTAAACATGGGCCTAAAACAGTCAACAACCACCAAATGAAAGATACCAAAGTAATTGTCTCGTTCTCAATATCCATTTATTATATGAAATCCAAATTTCTAGCTGACATAAATGGTAGAGAAAAAGCCTGAAATGACTACTTGTCCTTCTCTGTGTCTTATCGGATGTACAGTGATGATCATAATGTTAATTTTGGACAGGTCACATAATAATGTCTATACTAATATCCTGACATGGATAATTATTAAAGCAAGGCTACAAAAGAAGTTCAGCACTTTGTGCAGAAAGCTAAGATGAAAATGCAATTTGACAAAAAGGAATAAAATAATTATGGCAGCAGGAAGATCAGTTAGAAGGGTAATAATAATAACAACCAAAGAAGAGAAAGGATCACTGATCTTGGAAATCCATAGGGCAGGAATTAAACACTATAATCAAATTGTTTGGGCAACCATTTAGCATCTCATTTTCTTGCTGTGTAAGCTCAAGAACCACTTTAGACAGGCCATCTTGGAGAGTAACAAAGTGCACCAATAACTAACATGGGATGAAAAGAATATTGATAGCCTGTGACAGGCAGCTTCCTGAGAAATGTTTCTTAGTCAAATAGCAGCAATCATTAAATATATGAGGGTCAGACAATTAAATCTGCTCTTTTTATATGGATTAGTTTAGCAAAGTAACAGAAGAGACAATTAATGCCTCCATAGCTTTCCATCCCATGACACTAGCCCATCATTTTTAGAACAAATACTTGAAAGATGATTTTCTATACCACTTAATAGGACCACACTTATTTTAGTAACTATTAACAGCACTGATAAGGACTGAATTTATTATGAGCCACAATTATACATTCCAAAAATCATTATAATAAAAGCAGATTTAAACAGATAGCTAAATATTTTACATAACCATTTAAACTCCTATACTTTCCAAACTGAAATGATAATCCTGGAGAGGCTCCACTTTTCTGTGCCACTACTGATTTTATCATACAATCAGATTTGTGTCTAGGGATGTAACACTGGTATCAGTGAAACACATAAAATACTTGAATGAAATGTGGTTACTGTTCAAGCCTGGAGAAAAGACACATAAAAATTCAGGGCAAGAGGCAAAGAAAAATTATCATCACAGTCTATAGAAAACTCCTGTAGACTGAAAAAAATAAGTGTAACCTACTCGGAAAAAACAGTATCTTATTCTACACATTTGTAAAGAACTACACACAACAAAAGGAATACCAGTTTAAAGTTTCTGTTTAGAAAGTCAGAACACTGGAGTGCAAAGAATAACTAAATGAAACCCTAGAAGAATTTCCAATAGATAAACTATAACTGGAATTTGGCCAAGATGCCAGGGTAACATTCCAGCTCCTGATGGAAAGGGTTATGAGCCATTTTAAGGCCAGCCATAAAGCTCTTGCAAGCAGTAGCCAACTGTCCGGGGCCACCAGAGACCAGTCAGTAGCTTGAGATTCTGATCCAAGATTGCATTTCCAATCTGCACAGATACAGAAAGTCTTGACAATGTTGCTGGATTTTCCAGGATCTCCTCAAGTAGCTGTTCATACAGGATGCAGCACTTCAACACACAAATCTTTCAGTACTATGCTTTTCTCAGGTGTTTCCCTCTTGGCCCTTTCTGACAGTTGTTTGACAGATGATACAAATTGCCTGACACAGATTTTAAAGGCAGATATTTAAGAAAACGAATTACAGCTGACGTCTTTGGCATAATGCTTTGTGACACAGATAGTTAGGGAGAGTGACACAGGTGGAAAATAATGTAAGTTGAAAGCATTTGGAACAGCTCAGGATTCAAGGTGACTTTGTGTTGTAATTCACTACTTTTATAATTGTTTTGTGATACACTTTCTAGGTGAGGTACAAAGCCCAGGAGAGTCAACAGGTCTGTTTCCACTGAATTCTCTGTCATTTTTATCAAGTCCTAGGAAACAGCAATTCCAAGTCAAAGCATGCTCAGCAAAGCTTGGACAGAATTAGATTTCACAATTAGTCTTTCAAACTTCACTCCTTTAGCATTGGTTACTGAGTGTCAATTTCCTCCTTTTTTTGTCTTTAAAGGTGAAATAACTTATTTGAACCAGAGAGGGAGAGACATCACAAACACTTCTGCCTCTTCACATGCTTGCATAAAGAAGTCCTACCATGCTGAGCTGAATAACATTCATTCTTGATATTTTTTTTCCCTAGTTTGTTCAATAGTGCAGTAGGACAAGAGAGGAAAACAAGTGCGTGCCCTTGATGTTATTCAGGTTGGCAGCAACTGACCCGGTGCTATTATTCTGGAAGCTTTCTTTTGATGGCTATGCATTGCCCCAAAGACATTGGTCAACCAAACTGCAGAGCTACAAGCATTGTCCTCTAACTTCAATTTTGTTGGTGAAACAAAACAGAAACAACAAAACGCCGTCCCCAAAATCTAACACACGCATCCCCCTGCAAAATGACTCCCCAAAATCAAATCAACCTGAAGACTGAGTGAACACAAGCTGTTGCAGATATAAACTTATTATCACTGCAAATCCTTGACATTATTTGAGACCGTATGTGAGTCTTCACGAGTTTAATGTGTCTAAGGAAACAAGACAATTAAAATAAGTATAACACAAAGGAAAATTAGGCCAAAGGAGCATTCAAGAAATAATTGAGTGGTACCAGTGACTGTGACTTTTCTCTTTTTTTTTTTTTCCCCCACAGGCAGAGTAAGCATCATTTAAAGTTTTCAACTAATAGATGGAACAGAGACATAGAACATAGTATCAGACTTGTTCTATAATACTTTAGCAGCACATTGATGCACTGCTGACACCCAGGGCATATCTTTTACTCAGTTAAAATTAACTGTAAGAGGTGGTTTATGAATCTTGGAAGATCCTACAGAAACAGAGCAAAATGTTCCAAGAATTCATTTAGACAAGTAATACTTTGTGTTTCAGGTAGTATAAGTATTTGAATTTACTATTCCAGTCCTAGAACAACTTTAGCTTAAACTAAGCACATAATGCCATCATATAAAGGAAAGAGTAGCAAAATCTGGCCCTGTGCTGCTGTGCAACAACTCAGTAAATCTGGCCCTACTTAAGTTTCAGTGGCCACCAACAGTGTGAAGTATTTCTCAGCAGGAGAAAATAAGGCAAATCCAGTTCAGGGTAACCCACCCATTTTAATTAAAAAGCAAGAATGGAATTAAAAGTTGCTCTAGGCAATAATGGTAAAGTAGAATTAACATCAGTATGGGAAGCCTTCCATTTGCCATCCTGGAATAACCACATTTGAGCATATTTATTACATTTATTATTTCTAAACATTTCTACATTCTGACAGTCTATAATGAACACAAAGAACAGAAAGTTTCATTTGGATCACTAAAGTGGCCTTGGGATTCTTATGTTCAGTTGCACAAGAAGCTATTCATTGACTTGGGGCAGAGAGACTTCACCCAGAACTGCAGACTGCCTCAAACCCCATCCAGTGGTACATGGGAGTTACTACATTACAGCCCCGGCTCCTTCTACATTACTTTCCCTTACAAGAAAAGTAGTTAAAAGTATTTCAGAAAATTGGATGGACAAGAAGGCAACTCTACCTCAGCTGAAAGGAAAAACAGCTAAAATAGAAAACTAAGGATACTGGGAATGTAAAAACCGATATGAGAAAAAAACAAACCCCAGCAACTACAGCTGCCATTTTACAGCAGACTTCCAATAAATGACCTTCAACTACTTGAGTTAAAGAATCAGTCTCTACAGTGAGACAATAAAAGTGGCTTCTGTGGCACAATCATGATCATTGCACTGATTAGAGCATGAAATTTATATTTTAAAATTATGTACCATGTAATTCACACACTCTTTGCATTTTAGTCCTGTTATGTCCCTCAGAGAGCAATGTTCAGCATCACCCCATCTGTCTTTGCAAAAGCCTAGACTCTTCTCCATGAATCCCAACCAGGTTTATACATCCTAAACACACTGAAAGAAAAGATTAAGCAGGCATAATTAAAAGGACGGAAGGAAATACAGGTGCTCTGTTAAGAAACAGACAAGTTGTTGATTTCTTTCTAGACAATCACTGTTCTCTGCATTGCTTGGAGAAAAGATTGCTAGGAATTACAATGTCATTGACTGTCCTATTGTCATGTAGCCAGACAAGTTCTTTTCCTCCATTTTCTGCCAACTCAAAGAACCTTGTACTGCTATGGGACTTTCATAAGGCACTTTGCAAATACTATTTGACTACATTTCTGTATTTCACAGAAAATTGAAAAGGAAAACAAACTAGTATGTAAGACAGCCTCCTAGAGCCTTCCTTTTTCTTGACATCAGCCTAATTTCCAAAACATTCATATAATTTTCTTTCATATGTTTAACATTGCTGCTCATGATATCCAAGTAACCTGACAGAATAACCTCTCACTACATTTTATGCAAGTAACAAAACAGGGTTATGTCAACACAGTTGTCTTGAATTTAATGCATCATAGTTCACACACTGAAAAATCTTCATGACAGAAATCATATTTTTAAAGACAGTTATTCTTTTGTATACATACATGTCCTCATATAGAAAAAAGGATGTGAATCCAATTACTAGGAAGAGTTCTGCAGTGAACAGTTGTGTTGCTGGCAGTCAGGAATGGGAGAGGGTTTCTGTTTGTAGAGCTGTGAGGAGAGGCATGAAGAGGAAGGGGTCCTCAAACCCACACTCTGATGATTGACACAGTGGAGGGCAGGCACATGGCAAAGGGATTTTTTGGGTACCCTGTACAGTACCAGAGGCCATCTCAGACCCCATCTGCCCCAGCCACACTCTGTCCAGCTACAAGGACACAGCAAAGCAGAGGATGCCAGACCTGCCCAAAATATAATACTCTTCTCACTTGACTAAATGTGGTGAGGAGGGATGATCCCACCATGGAGAGGTATAACAGCAGGCTTATGTACATATACAAAATTACTTTCTCAGAAAAGCCATATGTCCACTTAAGTTTAGAAAATATTCATTAAGACAAATAGCACAAAAGTAACATATTTCAGTTGAAATCAAGTGTATGCTCACATTCCCCTTGCATATGAAATCCCCATGTCAACAAAATGCTTCTACACACAGTACAGAGACAGAAATCTACTGCAAGTCTGAATGTGGCTGACACCAATGCATGTCCTCCATTCAAAACCATAATTTTCCCTATACATAAATTGAGCTCACTTTTCTCTGTGGTAAAAGAAGCTGTAGCAAAAAAGTAACAGAAACTTAGAAGTTTAGAAGAGTAGAGAAGCCTGGTATCTAAGCTGGCACAGGATCTGGGAAATAGTTTTGTTTTAAAGCCAGGTGATAGCATAACCATTGCCAAGCACAGAGAAAATAAGAAGCACTAGAAGTGACTAATTCAGTAAGTAGAAAGAGTTATATCTGTCACTTTTACATCAGCAATACCTGACAGCAGTTAACTTCATTTCCCAAGCCTCAGAATGGGTTGGAGTAGTCGATAAGCACATACAGTTTATTTACATTTTGAAATGCAACAAAGTAATCAGTTACAGCATGAACAACAATAAATTAGTCAGTTATATTGAAGTTAAATATTCCATTGGAGCAAGTACATACATGTAACAGCTGGTAAGTCATACTGCTAGCAGCTTTAGGAAGAAATCATTGCATTGTTTGTTTATGCTTTAGTTGATTTTTAAGCCTTCAGCAATATGATCTTTTTTTAAAGTGAGGAGATAAGAGATTATACAAAGTTTACATGGCTACAAAATACTATTTATCTCTGCATGAATATGCTGATACAGTGTAGTTTCTTCTGCTGCTATAAGTTATCTATAAGCATTTATACGCTGTTCCACTTTATTCACCCACTTCCATGCTTCCAAAATCTACTGGGTGTGCTTTCAGGTTAGAGGTATGAAAATCTTACTCAGTATGGTTGAAAACATGACCATAAATGGGTGATCCTCTATTGGTACAAATACTTTATCAAACTCAATAGGATTATTTAGTGTGTTTCACAGGTTAATAATATTTTCTTCACACAGAAAACAGCATAAATGCTTTGGTGTTTGGTTTAGGCAGCTTAAACAATCCCTTCCTCTATTGAAAACTCTTGCAACAACTCATTAAATATAAGATATGAGGAAACATTGGTAGCTAATGACTTATATTATATACTTTATTGAATGCACTGGCTTTTGATAGAGCAAGAGCAGAGAATAAGCTCCAAAATGTTATGTTCTAAGAGTAAAATTTAAATATATATATATATGGTTTTGACTTTTGCTTTTGCAGCTCATATGAAACTTATTTAAACATTTGTCAAAGCCCTCAGCAATCAAAATTAGTACAGCTTATTAGCAGTACAGTATAAACAGTGTTTAGTCCAGATTTCACACAAGTATATATATACTAGAGGCCTATACTGTGAAACCGTATAGCAGAAGCAAGGGGTCTGGCATCAGGGTTTCTGTACTTCACTGAGCTCCAAAAAGGAGTCTGACTACTTTCATAATTATGTCAGGTGTTGCAGCCACTGAGACATGACTCTTCTCTTGCTTATATCAGATTTAAAACAGTACCCTAGATTCCCCTTTTATTTCTGTGACAAATTGCTGCCAAATTTGGGCAAACAGCTTAACTAATCCTTACTAACAAAGTCCCTTACTTTGCTAATGAGACAAAATGATATCTATCTACTTTAAGGCAACTAGTGTTGTCCAATACCTAGATGTATAGAATATTTTGGGAGCCCTACATAAATGGTGCTATTGAAATGAAAAGCAATATCACCCTCTTTTGTCTTGAAAAGCAAGCCAGTATGTAGAGCACTCTCTTTCCATTAGGAGAAACTGATGATGAAGTCAGCTTACTCTTTGACACCAACAAAATCCTGTTTCCCTGAACATACAAGGAATTAAACAGCTTTTCCCTTAATTCTAAGCTTTCTTTTTTCAGCATTTAATTTAAAAAGCTTTGACACTTTGCTCAAGTAAAGTCTAGCAGTGTTCATGTGGTTCTGGCTGTTGCTTTTTAACTGCTTTTCCTTTCTCCTTACAAGCCGTTTTTCCTGCATCATTCCCTCAACCACTTGTGCTAAAGCAGTAGTCTATAAAGCCTCTCTGTCTGCAACAGTCCAAGAGGCCTCATGTGTGTCTGTTTTGGGCAGTGTCACAAGTATGTGGTTTGTTGAAGGCCCCACTGTTTCAGCTACCTGGTCCAATAAAGGGGTTTAACAACTCCTCACTTTCTAAAATGGAGGATGATGCCAAAGGCCCCAGTTTCAACCTACCACAGTATTATCATCAACACAATTACT
Source organism: Scytalopus superciliaris (assembly GCA_013400415.1). Taxonomy (NCBI): domain Eukaryota; kingdom Metazoa; phylum Chordata; class Aves; order Passeriformes; family Rhinocryptidae; genus Scytalopus; species Scytalopus superciliaris. The sequence goes on from VXBX01008400.1 coordinate 1,764,454, forward strand.
AATAAGAGCTCTACAAAAGCAAACATTTCCTAGCTACTCTTAAGTAAGTCTAATATTAAGGATGACAGACAAAGCAAATTTCCTTCCTTAAATGCCACACAAGAGACTATCACCCTGTGCAGATTACATTTTTAGCAACTGTTTTAATTACTTTTTTTCCTTTTTTGTAGACACTTGATATGTTCTGATACTACACTGATGCTCTTGGAAGTTTTCACCCTGAATTAACACCAGTATGGTAAAGCCAGATGGTCGTATTCTTTTGCATAGGTTCAACTACTGTAGTATTTTGGACATGGTTATAGCTCAATATGCTTTTTAACATAACAACTTTGACAACAGTATCTCCTACTACAATTGTAACAGTAGTGCTTTGACTGGTGTGGCTTTATCCTCCATAGAGATACCTTTCTACTGGCAAAGTGCTTCATTAATTACCTGATATGTACAGTTAAAGGAAGGAAAATATGATATATTGGTACCAACAGCAGCTCAGGTATTTCTGGTGTTACATTCTGTAGTACTTTTACTGAACCAAGGTATCTATTTTCTTTTTTTTTTTTTCCTTCCCAAATTACATATATATATATATAGATATGTAGAATTTTTACTTTTTCTTTTGCAGCTCATATGAAATATATTTACACAGTACCTGCAAGAGATGAGCAAATATATGTCAAAGTTCTCAAGCATCAAAATTAGTACAGCTTGTTAATGCTACCTTGAAAACAGTTGTTTTATATTAGCTCTGTTTCATTTCACAATGAGATCTAACTCAGGGTAAAGAAAAAGAATCTCAAAGTATCTTGTTTTGTCTTAGGGGGAATTCTGCTCCTCTAGAAGAATGATCAGAACAATTATATTCCTAATAAGTCTGTGATATTACGAGATTTTAATAAGTACAAAAATAGACAAATACGGAAACATCTTTAGGTTTTAAATCCCAAAGACACAAGAAATACTTCCTTTAAGCAGGTGTGCCTTCCTAGGCAGCTGTTTAAGATTAGTAAATTACAAGCTCAGGATTTTATTCTTATATATGGCTAAAGAATAAACTCTTTAGTCTGGTAAGTTGGAGTCAAACTGCCACAATGAGCACCTGTTGAGAAAGCCCATTATTTGAAGCTGGGGGTTCTGGGTGAAAAGATCACTGTGAATTAATTTTGATTGCTTCACAAAACTCTGCATAACAAATGGTCTCTGACAAGGGTATCAGGGGACTTCCATTTGAAGGGGAGAAAAAAAGATTTTGTTTCTAGGAAGGTAACATAATCTCTGCAGTGACATTAAAACACAGCAGTGGCTGCACTTGCTTGAATCTCTCTTCTGAAACAGATTGCATGTGCTTAGATTACCAGGTATTAGGTTTTGGGAGGGAAAGAGAAACAAATGATATCAAAATCTTATCTAAAAGGTTAGCTAAAAAGAATATGGCCAGAGATCCATGAATCCTGAATTGTTAATTGTTATTTGTTTACAAGTGTAATCACAGCCACATTTCTGTGTGTTCTGGATTGCTCTATGCATTGCCAAAAAGGAGGAAGAGATTAAAAGAATTAAAAAAAAAAAAAAAAAAATTGCAGCTGACTAAATCAGTAGCTTTCTTGTATGAGTTAATTCTAATAGTAAATCAGAGTAACAGTAAGGATAATAAGACTATCTGGTAAATACTTCTTTTGCTTTCTATACAGATTATTGAATGAAGCAGTTTCTTTTTTCTCTGAAAAGAAGTTTCCATCCAAAATACAAATAAGTGCTACCTGTCTGTCAACCCTGATTAAATCTGAGGCCAAGCTTGCCATCTGTTTGTGCAAATGAAAAACATAATATTCCACCAAGTACTCTGCATGACCACTTTACTTAAGGGTTTCCTGCAAAATGATTTTCAGTTCATCCAGGGCTTATTTTTAGGAGGAAAAAAAAAAAAAANCTCTTAGCCATTAATTTTACATGAACTACAACTTCTAATTCCTTCTAAACTGACTGTAAAAAAATTATCCATATGAAGATAAAATGCTCATATCAACTTCCCTTTTTATGTGTGTTCTGTTTTTAAGGCAACATGAATTATATCATTATCAGGGTATTAATTGCACCTACACAAAAATTTGAGTGTTACTTGATTCATACGGCTACCAGAGGCTTGTGTCTATGACTAGCAAAATCAATGTAGTCATAATAAAGTCAGAATGTGGCCAAACATTCTGTTAAATAAAAATACGTGAAAAAATCTCAATAAATCAGATCCTGCACTTAGTTAATTTATGGCATATGTAGGAATCAATCTAGTGTTAGACCACCAGCCATATAATCTTTCCAACTTTTGCAGTATCTCTGTGTTAGGCGACAGGGCACACAATGGCCACTTGAAGGAAGAAATACGGATGCTGTTCTATTTCTTTCTAAAAACCAGACTGATATATTGTCATAATCCCTGAACAGAAACACTAGAAGAAATCTTCAAGCAGTAGTGCTTTGTTGTTGTAAATAAAACTGATAAGCTGAGTTGAAAGTAAACTCTGCATTGTCCAAATGCATGTCTATTTACCTGCACATGCCTTTGACAACACTACAGTCTTGCATCCCTCATGGCCAGTTCCTGTCCTCCCAGAACCTTCCCAAAGACGTATGTGCAAAGGGGGAACTGACTGCACACAGACACTGCCTAGTACAAATGACTAATAATAGGATAATTTGAGAGGGCTTTCCACCCAAGTTTTTTTCCTACCCAAGCTCAGCCATTCTATATAGCTTTTAAAATTATCACATATATCTCAACCAATAGATTTATTCTCTTTCTAATTCCACTGTTCATTAACATAAGACATGAAGTAAGGGTAAAAGTGGAAAAAAATCCCATAGATGTTTTGTCTTAAAAAGACAGAGAAAAAGGTCCTGCGATTCTACTATAGCACACTAGAAAAGTATGAGCAGTGGGAAATATGTAATATATCATTTGCTTTTTTTTTTCTTGTCCCCAAAATAAACTACAACTTTCCCATGTTGAAAAGTTCTTCCTTAAGTTAATAAAATCTGTCAATTTCCATAATGGTTGATTTTAAGAAAGTCCACAGGTGCAGTATTCTGTTGTTCACAGCTTGGGAAGTCAAGGCTTATAATAAAAAGCCCTCTGTGTTATGGTCCTCCTTCCCCATCAATTCACATCAAGTATTATTAGAATCATCTGCCACCTCAGTGGTGCTTCCTCTGTGCTCAAACTGCAGAAGCAACAATGACATTTTACTGCTCTGCAGGTGCTGCTGTGTGTGGTCATGAACACAGAAGTGTGGCCTGCTATTGTTCCCCAGTAGCACTTTGATCTCAAACACAAAAAGCCACATAGCTGGCTGCCCTATTCATTCTTATGCTGGGTTTATACGGGTGAGAGAAAGAAGAGGTGACAAGAGATGGGCAATCCATAATATTTATTTCAACAAATGCTTCAAATCTTTTTAAACATCATAAGAACATGGCTCATTAAACTACAACAGCCTTGAAATTGTGTTATAAAACCACAAAACAAAAATCAATACTTCTGCTGAAAAGGAGGTAATGAAATATATCGAGTTGGTTGAAAAGTGGTTTGTATGAATCATAATATTATTATGTGCACATCGCTTCTACTCCCAATACTTAAAAGTTAACAAACTAGGCAGTGCTTTCTATCCTATCACTTAAACAGGTGCTCCAAGGTGGTATTTATCAAAGTTATTTTGCAGACTCAATCCTTCTGCCATAAATAATGCTGGGATATAGGAGGCTTAGTAAAAGGAGATCAATCCAATGCATATTTGCTACCTGAGCTTCAGCTGTTGTATTATTTCACAGTCTGATCAATACTGTGCTCTACAATAGCAAGGGAAAAAGCCACAACATCACCCTGATGAGTCACTGTGGGTTTATTACTGAACCAGGAGGAGGTAACATTTCTGATTTTATAAAGATTAAATTTGTAGCAGTGTTTGATCACTTTTAAATAGTTTAAGTCTGTTTCAAGCCTTATGCAATTACTTGTCCAGATTTTCAGCAGCGTGACATAAACTCTTTTGGAATCAACACTCCCTCTGCTGAAAAAAATCCTATGAAATATTATTTAGAATTCTCTCACACTTATTTTAAACTGTGGTTATTGCTCTGCAAGTGAATCCAGGGAAATCTGGTACTTAAAAATATTTTAACGCAGGCAAGCAATAACGGTATTAATATCTTTCTCAAGAAAAAAATCAACCATAAATACTTGAAAACAATAAAGAACAGAAGAGATTGAAGAGGAAATTGAATAGTAACTAAATGAGACTAGCAAAAGGCACAACAGCTACTACCAGGCACTCTCACCCTCCTCACAAATAAACCCCCAAATCTGCCAAACTCCATCTGTAAAGTAATCAGGAGAAGATAGCAAAATCCTCCCATACTGAAATTAATTTATTTAAAAGGACAGTACTGTATCTACTGTATCTTTCAAGATGAAATAAAGACAAAAACTATATATCAAAAACAAATGGTTGGGGGGAGGAGTGAACTAAAAATTTTTCAGACTTGTGCAGTGTGCTCAGATTAATTATTTCCACCAAAACAGAAAATACATAATATTAAACAGAGTCCAAGCTGGGCTCTGGGAAGAGAGGAATACAGAGCACAACCTGAGATTTCTGTACCTTTGATTTGCTGAAGAGAAACAAAGTGAGATCAACCCTTGATCCAGGACAAACTCATCCAAGAAATTTCCTTGGCTGTCACTGCTGCTTCTCTGCACATCACCTTGTATATTGTGAACACTGACAGGGCAAACTGAGCCATTTCACTGCACTTCAGCCATTTCAAAGTCTCCTGTCCTGGAGATCTGTCCTAATAGATACATGTTCATCCCATCATTTTAGATAGTTATGGTGTCACTGGAAAGACTCTAAATGTCCACTCACCATGAGATACCAAAACCTTAGTTTTACACCCAAGTGATAAATCTCACTTCCTACAGCGTGTGAGTTTCTAATCCCAGCTGGTGGCTGGTTCTGCAGAAGCTGAGGAAATGCCATCCTGTAAATGAACATCTCAACTTCCCTTTGGCATGCAGAATGAACGGGTTTCTTCAATTCCAGCAGGGATCCTTTCCAAATTATGCTTTGATTTTAATATTTAACAGCAGAGGGAGAAGAGGTGCTACAGCTGGTAGCTACTGATATTTAATCTTACATTTATTTTTACTTTATTGTTTTCTATAAATAGTCTTGTCTTTCAGCAGCTCTGCTTCTGTGAGAACCCTTTCCAGTAGCTGTCAACATTACACAGAGCCTTAACCCCTGAGAGAAAGAAATGAGGGGGTGGAAGACAAGAGACAACTACTAATCCTGAAGAGAGACATATCACATCATCACAGGACTCCCTGCTATTTCAGAGCATTATGCAGTAATTAGCTGTATAATAATTTAATTTGCTTAAGGTCAATTCTCCCAAAAATATTATTTGGAAATGCAGCAGCCTGGATTTGGCCCTCTACAAAGGGCTAAGAGTGTGCTGCATCCATCTCCCCAACAGTAGAGCAGACAATGGACATACCTGTAGCTGCCTTTCAACACGTGGCTGCACTCCTGTACTTGTAATTTCATAGAGTACATGTAGATATATACCCTCCGGGAGGAAAAAAAAAAAAAAGGCATCAGAAAATACTAGAGACTTGCACCAAAAACAACCGATGCAGAGGACTTCAATTTTCACACTTCATTGCAGTGTACTCTCCACTACAACACACTGGCCACGAGCCCTTTCACATCTCCCTGCCTACCTCACACACTACCCTCAAACAAACCAGAAGGTCACTAAGGCAATAAATCTGGCCCTAAACTCTCATGTTATACATTATCCAGCATTTTCCTTCTGATTAAATATGATCTTTACAATTTCAAATGCATTTTTTACCATTTGTTTCATATACAGGAAATACATAAAGAGAACTCAATACCTGGAGTCCAGGCTGAATGTCATCACTAAATAAATGTGACTGAAATTGGAAATCAACCACAAGCAGTTGTTTGCAAGGCAGCAAATGCAATCACTATTTCCTTGTACTGTTCCCAAGAAAGGGACATTTTGTCTACAAGGAAAACATTAAAATATTGCAGCTATATCCAAGAGTTCAGCAAAAATACAGTCTCTCTTGAGACTTTTTGCAAAATCTGATGATTTGGTCACACAAATACAGTAATAATGTAAGCATGTATAATACAAGATTAACTTTTAAACTTCATCTAATAAGTGTAAGTAATGTATTGAGGTACCAGCAGAGCACTCCCAGGTGTTCCAGTAGATGCTGAAATGCAAAATAGCTGGTTTGTGTTGGCTATTTTACAAGTATTTATATTCCCAGAGAGTAGCCCTGTATGATATATGCACATTGTAAAAGACTGGTCGGAACAGTTTCCTATCTAAATATCCAAAATAAGCAAAAAATAAAGGTAAGGAACTGTTGTTAGCATCATTTTACAAAACACATCAAGAGATTAGAACAACTGGCCAAGGTTACATGTGTCCAGAATCAGATGAAACTTTCATTTCCTAAATTATCCCCTCACATTTTAACCACAAGTAAAACATTTACATAAGCCTCCAAAGTTCCAAATCACTCACAATTAAAATGTAATAAATTCCATTCAACAGTGTTAACAATAAAGCAATATGTGTGCATCAAGTCAGTGCATACATCAGTAGATGGAGAGTGAAAACAACAAAATTCTGTTCAGGAATTAAGTTTCAGTATTGCTGTCAACTTTTCATTTTCACTAATGGCTTTTAAGAAAGCTGGACATTATTCCTCAGTCCATTTTACCTTTTTCCTCTATTTGACAAATATTGATTTTTGTTTCCTCCAAGTTTAAGTGCATTGAATGGTACTGCGACTGGTTTGTTTGCTTTTTTGTTTGTGTCCCAGCTTTACAGAGGATGCCAGCATGAATGCATACAGCTTTCAAAAGAGGGAATTGGTTTAATAACTTCTTCAAGTCCCAGAGAGAACACAGGAGCCCAGTCTACCTTTTGCATAGGTCATGCAAGAAAAGTGACTCTAGGTGCCTATCTATTGTCAGTAAGGAGACTGCTGTAGTAATAGCCTCCGTGTTTCAAGCTGCTACTGCTGTGCTCTGCCACAAGACAAATTATGGAGTGTTCTCCCTCCACTTCAGTGCAGATTTAGACATACTGTCTTAAAAATTCGTGGCATTTTAAGCTAAGTCTGTTTTGTAGACAGTTGTCCCTTTAAGAGTCTTGGTTTGGAAGGCAACACCTCATGAAATTCTGGCTCAAACAAGCCATAGCTTTATGAATTCTTTTCTGCCTGACTCACAGATACATACGCTCAACCTTCTTTTGTAAGATGATTTTAAGCTTTGCAAATTTTCCCAGTACATTTTGGACTTTTCCCTATCTTAAGGTCTTGTTCACCAGATAAGAAATCCCACTGTCTTTGTGGGGATATGAATGAAGAGCGCTTATGAGATCTGTTCCACCCACTCAGTTATGGAAGGGGGGAGAAATCTCAGTGGACAGGTATAAACGCCTGGACTGAAAGGGAAAGAAGACAACACCTTAAAACTGCCACATACAGCAGTAGAGAAATTGCCTGTGCAGCACTCAGGCATTCACCCATGTTAGAAGCCAAAATAAACTCAGCTGACTAACAGGGGGTTAAATTAGTTTACGTGTATCAGCACCAGAGCTCCATGCTGGTATTAAGGATTCCCCACAACTGAGCTAACTAGTGATCTAACCATCACAGACATTCTCATTCTCAGCAGCAGCTCTGACACAAGTTGCTTAGAGGACTCAGTATTCAGCCTAAACAACCAAATAGACACACAAACCCTTGAAATCTGTTCTCTCTATATGCAATTTGCTGTTCCCTGGATCCTCTAACTAACAGAAAGATAGGTGTTTATATGAATGTACATTTAGCATTGAACATCCAATTGTTATTGTACATATTAAACAAATGTATTAACTGACATTTTTAAGTCCTGATGAAAGTAAAGCAATTTAGAATTATTCACTGCTAAAGGAAGCTCATTTTCAAAACAGGCATCGCTTTGAAAAGACGCAATATTATTCATGCAGTTGGTCTTACTGGCTTCACTTTGAAATTATTCTTCATGGAAATGTTAGGGAAAAAGAAAGTAGTGACCAGTGGGGTTAAATCAGTTATAGTGTGCCAGAGCACTCCATTTTTCGCTTTCCATATTAAATTCTAAATAGTTCTTGTGTCGCACCACCTGGTGCCAGGTGCTGCAGGGCTTCTGCTAGACCCATCTGACATTGTGATGCTGCATTTTTAAGATCTTTAAATAATGAAAATAGACCTTTGCACTTCAGCACTGCGCTGGTCAAGAGACCTGTCTGTACAGATGATGTGAATAACAGCTAACATGGAGAGACTTCTTACTTTTGAAATAAAATGACACCAGAAGTTTCAGGGCTGATCGTTCCAATGAGAACCGTCTTTATTACCACAGGTGACCAAGTCTAACCTGTGCATGGAAATGGTTTTGGTGCCCATCTAACATGATTTAAAAGTTCTTTCCAAAAATGACAATAACTTCTGAAAGGTAAGAAGAACTTGCAATTTGGGTTAACTAATTAATTGGTATAAAAAGAAAGATGACATCACTTTCCTACTCTACAACTCTCTGGTGGATGTTCTCACAGGTGTGCTGTGTACTCCAAGTCTGCCACATACAAGATGTTGGTCTCGCCCACCAGGCAGAGCATTTCAGAGGACTTCAACCCTCACATGCTGTTCTTCATCATCTCCCACAGTGCTAGAGAGACCCAAGTGGTAAAGAAAATTCCTCTTCCCTGCTCTCCTGTTTTCAATCTACTGCTCCTCTTCCCATATCATTGAGAGATTTTGCCTCTTGAACAACTTAGACCATGGACTCAAAAATACATGTCTAAATTAAAACAGAAGATAAAATGGAAAATGAAGAAACCCATGGACAAAAAATTCCCATAATTTGAGCCAGAAACATAATTTTAATCCCTATCATTTCTACCTCACTTACCTGTAAAATATTTCAGCCACTGGATGTGGTTCAGGGCCTCCTGATACCCCACATCCCTGGAACAAGTCAATCTTCCCAGGAAGGAATCACCACTCACCATCTTCCAGGCATCTGCTAGACCACTCAAAGTGGTGACACTGGGACTGACTCAGGGTAACCGTTCCAATATTAACTACAACCTGGATGTAAAACCCAGAAATATCAAATCAGAAAATCATAAACACAGCTGTCAGTAACTCTGTTCTCAGCTGAAGTTGCATACTTTTCAATTATTCCTGTTCTTTCCTATTAAGATTAATATTTCCATACCTCTGCTCCTCCTTAACATTTTGCCTAGCGATACATATTTATAGAAGAGACTATGTTGTAGGTGAAATCTTTAAGTCACTCCGTTTCAACGCAGCTGTTAAGAGACATATTGCTTCCAGTTGGTATAAATGTACCTATTTATTTGCAAAACATTATTTTAACGTCAATTCATATGCATGAGAGAAGGAAAACAAATGAAAAAACACTCTTCTGTTTAAAAACAAAACAACCAACCAAACAAAAAACCCCAAACAAACAAAAAAAAAAAAAACAAAGCAAAACAACCCCCCCCAAACAAACAAACAAACAAAAAAACACCCCAACAAAAAAAAAAAAACATGGCAACCAACCAAAAACAGAAACAAAAACAAAACAAACAAAAAAGCCAAACNAATAGGTCCTAAAAGCCTCTCATGAAGCATTCAAAAAAAAAAAAAAAAGCCAGAAACAAACCTGGAGGACTACTGAACACTGGTTGGCAGGGACACAAACCTGGAGAGCTACTGAACACTGGCAAGGAGACAGTAAAAAAACAACTGTCATTTTACCAAGTCTCACCTTCTCCTGCCAAGTAAAATTGGCCTCCTGCTAAGACACAACCAGGTAGCTTGTGACTCTCAGAAGCAGGAAGCATGCCCCAAAGAAAAGGTCAAAACAAGCAGCAACTGTTGCATTTTGATGGTCAGCAAATACTCTTTCAAAAGCAGGAACAAATCGAGACATTTGTTGTTCGCTGCAGCTGGGAGGACTGAAATCTGTCCCTAAGTCTCAAACCAGAGCCCAGCCTAGAAAGAAACACCGAAATTCAGTAAGTTTATTCCTGAGAAGAAGATTTAGGATTTGGTCGTCATCAGCACACGAAATAAGCCAGGTAGTTTGCTGCCTCCTTTCCCTTCTCACCCCTGCCTCGCCAATACAGAAACTTCATTCCTGCCCATCCCATGTGGTCCCTTCACTCCGCCAGTATCGTGAGTCCTTTAGATGAGCCCTTCATAGCCTTTCATTCCGTCTGTCCCCCTGTATCTCCCCAGCCCACCGCGTGAAGGTGAAGTGACACCCGCCGGGCTGCTCCGTGGCCGGGCTGCTCTCCCCGCCCCGCCGAGCGCCGCGTCCCTCTTGCCCGTGCCCCAGAGGTATTCGGGGAAATCCCAGACTCCCGGGCCCGTCTGCTGGCAGCAGTGCCCAGCGGGAGGGGCAGCCCCGCGCTTTCCCCAGCCAGGACGGGCCAACCGCCTCCGGCTGCGGGCTCTTCCAAAGCGGGGAAGTTTCACACGGCATAACCCCAATTTTTAAATAAATCACGTCTGTTTCTGGGTGAAGAAAATTACTCGGTACTATTAAATGAACGATTGTTGGCGTTTAAAAGAAAGAAAAAATACCAACCCACCCCACTGTGCCTTATTTTAATGGATGATAAAATTGTGATGGGAGAGACGGGGGGTGGAGGAGAAGAAAACTTTGTTTCTAATGAGGAGCATGCAGCCGCGAAACAAAACCGTGAAGGAAAAAAAAAAATCTATTCTTGAATAAGGATTAATTCAGTGTCTGTGAATAGGAAACGCTGCGCTGGGTAATTGCAGCGAGGTAGCGCAGCTCCAGCTGCGAGGCGACGCGAGCACCTTTGTGCGCTTGCCAGGACAGCTCTGGGGAGAGGTAACTTCCCCCGGTCCCCACGGTCCGGTGTCGAGTAACGGGAAATTTAACATTCCGTGTTTCCAGAGCAAATTATTCCCCCCACCCCTCCCCTTCCCCGCTTCCCTCGCAGGCAGCCAGCCGTGCGCTCCGCCTGGTGGGGCGGGGAGCCCCGAGCCGGCCCTGGCACCGCATGCTGCGGGCACAGGGACGGCGTCCCCGGCCTCCGCAGCTCCCTTCGGGGACGGCAGGAGAAAGGGAAGGGAAAGCCGCTCCGCAGAGCGGAGAGAACGTCCCGGGCACCCTCCGTGCTGCGGGAGGCTGGGGCCGCTCCTCCCGACGGGGCAGCGAGGGAAGCACCGAGCGCAGCAGCAGCACCGGGGCGGGCAGGGCAGCGCCCGGGCTTGTCGGGAAACCCCCGCCCTGCCTGCCCGATGGGTGTCCTGAGGAGCCTCGGCCGCCGCAGACCCCGGGAAACACTTCGGAAAGGCTGGGGGAGGAAAGGGTTTGTGGCCCCTCCCAGGGGTCGCCGGGGCTGGGGAAAGGGAACGCAGCCCCCGGGGCAGCTGCGGCTCCGCGGCCCCGGCGCCCCCTCAGCCCCGCCGGGGGTGCGCTGTGCGAGCTCCCCTCAGGGAACGGGCCGGGGGGAGGCCCGAAGGTGCGAGAAATAAAACCGCTTATTTTTTAATTTCCCCAGCCGCAAAACGCCAAGCGCGTACATTACCCCAGCGGCAGGACCCAGAGTCCGGATGCCCGGGGAAGCTCGCGAATGTGGGAGCCGTCTGCCCCCAGGCACGGCTTCCCTCGGCACCTGAAGACTCCACTTACCCGTGGGAAGAGGTTCCGAGGGCTGGAGTTAAGAGGCACTAATGAAACGCAAGCCGCGGAAAGGAAACCCTCCCGGAGCGCTGGGGGCTGCTAACCCTTCCCTGGCAACTTCTGTTGCACAAATCTCAACTCAGTTTAAAAGGAGAATTAGTTAGTATTTCATTGATAAAATCATCAAAATCCTTTTAATTTACCTTTTTCTGAGACCAAAAGGTGACTTGGAATTCTTAAATATTCACATTGACAAGCCAGCTGGCTCTAGTGTACAACTTACATGTTAACAAAAATGCATATCATGTACCAAGTGAATCATCACATTCGAACAGGAAAAGTCCTAAAGACATGAAGTCCAAGAGGTATCCAGACTACAGTGTTAATATGCAGGATTCATAATCATTATGTTTGTTGGTGTTTTTGAAGGCATAATTTGAAGGCAGCCAATCTGATTTAATTTTTGTAAATAATGATGTAAAGAGATAAAACTCTACTGGGTGAAAATACTGGGCTGAATTCTGTTTGACAAGCTCATTTGAGGTTAATGGTCATTGGAGGTGTTTAAGGGAAGCCAAATCATGTGCAAGGCCAAAGCAATTAGGTTTTGTTTGGTTTGGTTTTTGTTTTTCTTCGTTGTTTTTTTTTTTTTACAATCAAGTAATAAACCCCATATAATATATGGAGGTTTGCAAGTGGACATCTTAACACAGATATAGCAGCGTAAGCATGCCACAATCATACAATCTCATAAAATAAAATTAATATCAAATATAAAGCATTTGAACCAAATCAAGCCTTAAACGTAATAAATTATTTCCTTCAAAGGAAACTTACTTAGACTAGGCTCAATAAGGTCTTTGCTAGCAGCATTTTTTAATAAAGAAATTAAAAATGCCAAAATATCTACAATTTTATGAGGAATTGAATAGTTAAGGAGAAATTTCCCACTATTAGGGGGTATGAAAAATATACTAGCAATTAATATGCAATACATATATGTATACCCATACTTACAAATATAAACACGCACATACAACCTGGACAGTTCATGTTAACCAAGGGAAAGGCTAAATAATACAAAATGATTACTAAATACAGGTACACTTTAAAAACACAGAGACAGCGAATTTTATCTGTTGCAAAAATGTATTTGATTACTCGAGTAAAATTACAGTATCTCTGCTGTTAGTAAGTATTAAATGTTAAAGAAACTGGACCTCTTTTCCTTTCAACTTTCCGAGAAAGTGCATGTAACAGTCCAAGGTCCCCCCTGCCCCCCCCCCAATACCTAATACAAAATAAACAAACACTATACTTGTTCCCTTGGTCAAGGAGTAGGGCTTGGTCTTATAAGGAACGTATGTACATTTTAATGAAAGTGATGTCTTATTGTATATACAGGAGCATCTACAGTTGTCCACGGAAGTTGTTCAAGATGCCATACTTAGCAGCATTGTGAAAGTCCAGCACATTTTCTATAATGAATATACCTACAAGGCAAAATGTTACGTCTCAGTTTCAACTACCAAAACAACACTTCAGTATCTTCTCTAATAATCTGCGTGCTTATTACTGTACAGAAATGTATTAACATTTAAGACGACTCAAGTAAAAAGCACAATACAAATAACAGTTCAAAACGGAAAATGTTAAACCTACAAAAATTAAAGCAGTTTTAATTTTATAATAAAAATCAAAAACTGAGCTGTGTAAAGGACCCACACTGTTCAGTCTATATTCTCTCCGTCCTTTTTGTTTGGAAAAATTAAACAATGTGTTTGCTGATGAAGTTTCCAGCAGGATCAAAGTGTACGTTTATATACAGATTTTTATTAGAGATCTAATGCATCACTGAGGCATCGCATCAATACCAGAGTTCATGTTAAACTGGATATAGAAAATAAGTTAATGCCAGAATAAGATCACCTAGCAGAACAGACTTGCAACTGCCATAAATGTTACAGCAAGTTTACAGCACTCTAGTTGATTAGTATTTAGTTCAAAATACGGGAGACCAAAGTTAATGCTTGCATTTGTTTGCAAAGCAAGGTTATATCACTAATAAATAAGCTCTCTTAGAACTCTAGAACATGGTACAAAACAAAGTCTTTGTAATGTTGTAGCCTGCAGCTTGAAAAAAGCAACCCTAGGTTGCACTATTTGCAGGAATGTTATTTATGGAGGTTTTTTCCTAATTTGTTACAATTTCTTTGTTGTCTTCCACGAAACGCGTAAAACGGAAGTTTGTCCCATTTTCATTGCTTGTCATTTTCTCCAGACCAGCTAGAGGTGCGTTGGGTTCTGAATTCTGGAGCTTCTCCAGGCTTCCCGTCAAGCCACTGATGGGAGAGCTGCCACCGTTGCCCAGGCCCCCTGGTGCCGGAGGGATGCCGCCATTCTGGATGACAGAGATCTCGTTGGTCTTCATGGCCAAGCCATTGGAGAGTGCAGCTGCATACTGGTTCCAGAAGCTGGATGGGTCTCCGTTCCCTGACCGTGCAGCCAAATCCTTCTGAAATATTTCTGGGAACTTTACAGGATTGCCTCCTAGAAATGTCATGGGGCCATCTACAGAAAGTCGTCTGCCTCGTCTTGCAGGAGTACTGTTCCACATATGAGTGCCCATGTGAACCTGAAAAGAAAGAAAGGAAGAAACAAACAAACAAAAAATAGAGGTTGACAGGGATTTCAAACTTATTTTGATCACTGAGAAGGCAGGAGTCCATGAACGTGTCCAGTCTTATTGCATAATGAATGGCATTAAAGGTAGAGGGTGCAAGGCTCCATTTCCCATCTGGATAAATAAATAAACAAACTACTTCTGGATTAGCCCATCATCATTACCCACAATACCCTGTTCTGCTGCTGAACAATGTATTGCTTCCTTTTTTTTTTTTTTTTTTTTTATTACATGTATTTAGTTTATAATGACTTTGTGTTATTCTGTCAATTGCAGATAGCTGCTTTCAGGGCTAGAATTGCTATGTCCACTTTCATTGCAATGGTAAGTATTGTATTTGACACCCTTTACCCTATAAACGTCCTTTTCAGACAGGCAGAAAGTATCCTTTACTGATTGCTCATTGGAGAGCCTCGTGTATAGACAGAATGGCCTGAAAGTAATTATGCACCTCACATTACTGGCAGCAACCTCTAGAGAAATACTCTGTCAACAGAAAAATGTACACAGTAAAGTGCTCAACTGGTGTTCTAAAACTTAAGTATATTTGCTTTTTCAAACACATATCAGTAGGAAATGTTAGTTATATAATCAATTAAAGTAATGCCCATTAGTTCCAGAATTATATTAATATTCTTTTAAACACTCATCTTACATGACAGATATGAAAGAGAGCACATTCAAGAGCTTTCCACTTCTTGAAGAGGTATGTGAGTTACAAAACTCATTCCTCTGTTAATTAATGCTCTTACCGTCATTTGGCTGTTCCATTTCACACTCTACATAGCCAGTCTTTGCTGGTAAATGAATTTTAATTAAGTCAAAACAGCTCATGCCTCAGACCTGCTGCCAACAGGAGCACTCAAGAAGAGGCCATCTAAGTCTACCAGAGCTGACTAAACACACTGTCACACTACAAACACCCAAAGATACCACTGCTTGCAACACTAATAGATGTCAGAAATTGAAAACTCCCAGGAAGGAGAAAACGAAACCTAAGAACAGCAAGAGGAAAAGTACCTTCAGATTGCCTTTTGTTGTGAAGGCTCTTCCACATATAGTGCAGGCAAAAGGTTTCTCACCAGTGTGTGTCCTTTCATGGATCTGCAGAGCACTGGAAGAAGAAAATGTTTTCCCACACGTGTTGCAGTAGTGCTGTTTTGGAGTTCTTCTGGGGAGAGCAGGGAGCAGCACAGGGGATGTGGCAGAGGACAGCGGCCCTGAAGAAACTAGACCAGAGGGTGCTTCTTTGCTATCCTGAGGAGAGCCGTGTACAAAGCCGTTAACCTCAGTCTTTATGAGCGATGACAGTGTATTAGCAGGCATAACCGAGGAGTTCTGATTAGGGCCAATACTGGAATTGGGCTCAAAAAGTTGTGATGGTAGATCTCGCATTTGATGTGTCAACATATGCTGCTTCAAATTACCCTTTGTGGAAAAGCCACGATTGCAAACTGTGCAAATAAATGGTCTCTCTTTGGTATGACTTCTGTAATGAATGTCCAAGGCACTCTGACAAGCAAATGTTTTGCCACAAATGTCACATGCAGTGTTTTTAAATTTACCTCTATCTCTGAAAGGAAAGAGTATACTCAGAGACTCTTCTTTAATCATTTTATCAGTGTTACTAGACGTCAAGTCCAAAGCACCACTGTTAGCAGGGGTTGGAGACAAACCATTGACAAACTCACTTGGTAAAGCTCTTACTGGTTTCTCTTCAATACTTGGTGACTTGTGGTAATCATTAGTGCTGTTGGATGGGGACAAGGCCTGCATGGAAGAGGTAGACTCTGAGACAGCAGGGCTTCCAGCACTTTGGCTTTCCATATCACCACCAACAGATGACGAATCATTAGTCAAAACATCCCCTTCCACTGACCCATTTTCAACTGACTTTAAGCTTGCCTGAAGTTGTTCAGCAAGTCCTGCATTGATCATCTTCATCTGATTTTCTAAAGCAGCAATACTTGACATTTCCAGGGGCAGAGGGGAAGAAGACAAGCTGTCTTGTGATGCATCCACAGATTTAGGTGTATCGGGCACACTGCTGTCAGGACAGTCTTCCATATTCTCATCTGAGAAGTTGTCTATATCATCAAAATTCTTATCATCAAAAGATCCTGTATCTGATTCCATTGACTCAGGATAGCTTTCTGTCACTGGGGTGTTGGGAATCTGCCCTCCCATGTGCATTCGGATATGCTGCTGTAGGACAACAGCATTGGTGAATTTTTTCTGGCAGATTGGGCATGAATGTTGCACTCTCAGCGGGGGCATGGCACGGTGGACACTGTAATGAGTCTTTAAGTTGCCCTTAGTAGTGAAAGCACGACCACAGATTTTACATTTAAACGGCCTCTCACCAGTATGTGTGCGATAATGCATCTTCAGTGCACTCTGGCAACTGAGAACTCGGTGGCAAATGATACACTCATTAGGATCGGTTGCCTTTTTGTCAATGTTTTCTACCAGTTGCTGCAACTTTGATGTTTCAGATGCTGGCGTTGAATCCAATAGTCCTCCAAATGGAAACTTTGCCTTAAATTGCTCCGACATTAGAGGCATCAGTGGATTTGTAAAAGTGGTGACACCGCTGGAGCCCGAGTCTGCTGCCGGTGAGCTCACGGAGCTACTCATGTTAGTGATGGTGCTTGTGTTTTGAGGGTTTTCTTCAATTTTGCCATTTGAGGTAGGCAAAGCACCAGCCTCTACCTCATCAGAAAGTCCATTGGAAATTTTTGATGTGGGATCAGCTGTTCCCGAGTCACTCTTGACGGAGCAGGGAGGGCTAGCAGAAGGATGGCTAATGGGAATCGGCTGAGGCTCCTCAGTTTTGATGAATGCGGTCAAGCTTGGAATCGTTGGTGGGAGTGGCAGGCCAACAGAAGTTGTTAGGGTGGACAGGACTGGCTTGCTGTCCAGCCAGCTTGTGACAGGTTTCTCTGGTGGTATAGACATCCCATAAGGAATACCCGTGCTTGTAGGAATATTGTCCAAATGCTCTGGCACTGGGTACGGATTCATTTGAATATGAGGATATTTTTCTTTATGACGCTGAAAGTGGACTTTTAAGTTTCCCTTCGTGGAAAACCTGTTTCCACATATGTTGCATTTAAATGGCCTCTCGCCAGTGTGAGAACGCAAATGAATCTGCAAGGCACTGTCACTCCCGAACACTTTAGCACAGAACCTGCATTTATGCTTAAAGAATGCCTCATCTGAATTACTTTTTGCTTCAAAAGCAGTTACATTTGGTGGCTTGCTTTTTCTTTGCTGTGCCAAGGCAGTCAAGGAGTTTAAATCCTCTGCAGGTGTTCCAATATTGGACAAGGGACTGGAGAAAACGGAGTTACTAGAAGTGGGCTGAGGTAGAAGTGGATTAGATGCAGGACTTAATAAACTGCTTATTGCAAAAGCTGGTGAAGATGATGCTGATACTGGTGGGTTGTTGAGCTGTGAGCCACCAATAGTTGAAGCCACTTTTTCTGAGGACGGTGTTGTAACTGCTGCTGCCAGTATGTTAATATTTGGAGAAGAGCCACTATTGGATGGAATTAGAGTGTTGCCAGGGTTGCTCTGAGGTAGCTGTATAGGGGGTAGCTGTTTCCCACCACTGATGCTGGCAGACTGACTAGCAAGGCTTTGTGCTAATCCAGCTGCTGCAGCCAGCTGCTGGGATAAATGGGAACTTAATGTGGACAAGGGGTTGGCAGATGTTCGTAAAGTACCTTGAGAAGGGCTGGATGTTGGCATGTCTGTATTTTGGGTAGCCAACAATAATATTTGGTGACGAATTTGTTCAATCAGTTGCAACTGATGGATCTGCTGCTGCTGCAATG
>VXBX01008400.1:1787782-1790886 GCA_013400415.1 Scytalopus superciliaris
CGCGCTTCAACTTTCAGTTTTTCGAGACTGCGAAGCACATAAGGTGCGATGCACCTTCAAGTATGGAAAATATACACAGCAAAGCCTCTTCAATAGGCATTTGGCAGGAGCTGAGCCTTTTGTTTTTAACAAAGAGTTTCAAGAAACATAATTGTGTTTTCTGAGGCACCTCAGATCACTTCAATAAAGATTCATGTTTCCGCAATTAAAGCTTGAGTATGGTTAAAAGCCAGTTATGCAATAAGCACGGTACAGCTAAATATACAGGAGGGCTTGTCCTCGGGGAGCCAGATGCTACTTAGCATCAAGAAGATAAATAAGGTACAAACTAAAATATTTTGCAGCAAGACAAAGATCGGGGTTATGTAGGGGAAACACACACAAAACAGGTCTGAACTAACACCAGGTTTAGACAACTTCCACCATATGGGTTTCAGTAATTATTTCTAAATTGCATCTGCATAAGTGATACTTCACAAGGCCCTCTACACCCTGGGCTCACCTTTGGAAAAAATGCAAGTGTCTGTTCTGAACCAACATACTGCAGTTAGCGCACAAAAAGGCCTAATTATGTAACAAACTAAAAGCAGCTTAACTAAGCCATTCTGTCTCTTGAGCATCCTGTCCTTCGAATCTTACTGAGCAAAGCAATCATAATTTCTTTCATTTCAAGGGCCCAATAACAATGATGTGGATGATCATAATGCTGCAGCAGGAATTCACCAAAATCCATTCCTGACACGAATAGGCACTGGTTCTGATGAGCCTTTATACGGAGGAGCAGCAAACATTTTCTCTTTTTCAAAGTCTAGATGACTTATTTCTCCAATATAACTTTTGCCTTGGAAAACTACACTCCAAGAATATTCTTTAACAATTCGGAATGTAATTGAAACCAACTAAAAAAAAAAATTCTAAAATGTCATGATAGTGGCTGGAGTTATTAACAAAAGGAAATAATCCCACAATCTTATACCCACTTCCCACCAGTAATTAGTTACTTGTTGAATATAATTTACACTGCAAGTAATTTCTGCTATTAATCTGAGAGCTGCTCTGGTTACGCCAATACAAACTTTATCAAGTGTGCACATACACAGGATTTTACAAGGGCAGACTTACTTATCCATTGATTGCACCAGAAATACATTTTAAATGGAAAGTCTTCCTGGTTGAAGTGAACTGCTTGAGCTTTGAACTTTGGAAAAAAAAAAAAAAAAAAGAAAACCCCAAACTCAACCCAAAACACACAGACTGAGGAACTGTTTTTCGTGCTGCTCTTTAGATATGAAACCATAGCAGAAAGTTTTTAAAAAACAGAATTCAAATTAGATGCAAGAAATTTTCACGGAGCCACTCTATTCATTCGCTTAAAACACTGCCCAGAAGTACCTTCCTGCAAGTGTCTTAAGGGCTAGCGCCTGCACCCTGCGCAAACTGTAGCTGGATTAGCAAACCTACATTCACAGTATGAAAGGAGAAGAAAAGAGCGCTTGGAATTTCGAGGTTTTGTTTTGCAATTTCAAGGCATATACGCGAAATCGTCCTCGCCGCAGCTCGCCCACCCTGTCTTGCTCAAGTGTGAAGCTGCTGCCAGGGATGGGGACCCCGGAAAGGCGGGGGGTAGTTCTATGCTAATATTATTACAGCATTCTGAACCCTGAAGCACCATTCCAAAACACACCCTCTGGGCAACTCACTCAAAACTTATCGTCTAACCATGTAAACCAGCCATTACCTAACACCAGTACTAGAGAAGGGAAGGGGGAGTCTCCTACAGATTTTTCAGTAAAGCACATCGCTTTTCCTAGGAAATCGGTCGGTATTTTTAAAACAGAATAAACTTCGTTATTCACTTCTTTAACTTACGACAGCCACGTAAACTAAACAAAAGCTTCACTTCCATGCCATCATTTCAGGCAAGATCCAACTTACTTCAAGGACATCCTTTAGCAACAGGCAGGAAAGCTGCTCAGTTAACATTCCTTTCTCACACTCCCACTGTCCTTCATTTGAAAACGATGTGCAAAATCAGATCAAAAGACTAAAAACATAAGAAAACGGCTACTTTTAAAAAACATACTTGGAGGTGGATTTGACCTGTTCCACCTACTGAAAACAAACAAAAAATGATAGCGAACGTCAAAAGATGCAATCATACGAAGTGAAGATGTGAAAAATCCCTCCCTGCCTTCACAGAAAGATAATTTCCATCTCGGCTTTCCTTTGCTCACTTTAAGAAGTTCCAAATTCTTTCATAGAAGGCCAATGAAAGACAACTAAAACCCTAACGCTTCCCCAACTCCTACTCCAAACTTCGAGCGGAAGTGGGAATAATATCGTAACAAAAATAAATACGTTTACTGAGATGAGAAAGGGGATTATGCTGAGGAAACGGCAAAACTCGAGTGCACTCAAAGCGGGCAAAACTCAGATAAAAACCAAAAGTCGGCTCCCAGGACCCAGATAACTTTTAGGAAACGTTTCGCAGAGCTCGCGGAGCGACTGCTGATCTATTTGCTAGTGTACGAAGCGGGCGTCCCGGGGGTTTCGGAAGCCGGGTGAACGCTCAGAAGCGAAGCATAACATCCCGCAAACTTTCCGACCCAATTCCCCGCGCGGAGCCCGGGATCCTCTCCCCAGCGGTCCCTCCGCGCAGCTCGGCGGGCCCGGGGCGGGCGGCACCGCCACCGCGGAGGGTCCCGCGCCTCCACCGCCCCGAGAAGTTGCCGCGGGAAGTGCTCGGTGCTCCCGAGCGGCGGGGCCGGGCCGGGAGGCGAAGGGGCTCGGCCGCACTCGGTCCTCCCTTACCTGCCGGCCTGAAGCGCTTCTGAGCCGCGGCGCCCTCCGCGCCCGCCACCGGCGAGTCCCCCCGCGGCCCCCCGGCGCTCGCCCTCCTCATGGCCCCGGGGGGGCCGCAGGCTGCGGTGGCGGCCGCACGGAGGGCGCTGCCCCGGGGCCGCCCGGCCACTTGTCGCCCCGCGTCCCAGTACAGGTACGGGCAGAGGCACGTCCCCTCCGCCGCCCGCAGGGCTGTGCCGTACTCCTACGAAATCCCCCTGTTCCGGAGGGGAGGGAAAAGGGGGGGAAGAAAGAGAAAAAAA
>VXBX01008400.1:1795848-1812553 GCA_013400415.1 Scytalopus superciliaris
GGTGCCGCGCAGGGTCTCGGCCCGGCCGTGCGCGCAGGCGGAGCCGCCGCGGGCCGGCCGGCAGGGCTGCGCTCAGGGCAGGGGCCCCTGCGCTCCCTTGCTTGTCTCCGGTCCCGAACGCTCCTGGCACCGGGACCCTGCGGGCGCTGCGCTCCTGTCATGGAGCACATCACACACCGAACTTTTATATCCGTGTGTTACTTACAGAGGAGGGATATCTTAAAACCTAATGTCACGTTCTCGAAATAAAAAGTTTAGTTGCAAAGAGGCTACAGACAATGCTGTTTTTAATGTCTCGTATATCCAACGCTACACATTCGCTATGGGTAAATGATGGGTATCCCCCCTGAGCTCCGCTCTCCGCGCCCCTCCTCGTGTCACGCTGCTCCGGACACAGAAAGTTACTCTGTAAAATAAGCTGAACCGGCAGAAGCGGGAGCGCAGGAGGTTTCTTTCCCTCCACCCTGACCCATCTAGTGCTCTCTCCTCCTACTCCCCCCGCTGGATTATTTACTCTTCTATAGAAGCTACTCCTTTTTCCCGTATTAATATTAACAAACTCTCTGTAAAAGCAAGAGGCTGATCAGATACAACTCATTTCAATTTCAAATGAGCCGGTAAAACCTAGAGAGTGAGCGAGAGGAGAAGGGAGAGAGGGACAAATCTTCCTATTCGAGGATCCGGCTCACTGGCGTTTTCTTCTCATTAAACGAAAGAGACTGTAAAACGTTTACGAAGAAAGGTGGTGGTGGGGGAAACAACCGCAAAAAACCAACAAAACAAACGCATACGAACCGAAAAAGCCTCCCAGGTGCCACTCCAGTATTTAGTTAGCGTTGCAAAGTGGTCACTGACGCTTCTTTTCATTTCAGCACAGGGCGAGCCCCCTCCCTCCCCGCAGCACTCAGTACAGTAGATTTTGAGAAAAAGACAAACGAAGCTATCAGCGGGGATGATGTTGAAGAATGAAGATAATAATGTTGCTATAGGTGGTACTTCACATGACATTATTTTTCACTGAATATTTAAAGAGATGTTTCGGCAGAGATGGATACACTCAGCGCAGGCTGTCACCCTCCTTACCCTGAGACAGTGGGAAAGAAACCGAACCTGAACGCACAGAAGCGCACACGTTACTTACTGCTAGCCACACGTTCATACAGAGAAAATACCCGCGCGGATCAATTGCACATTTGTGTCTGTATTTTTAACTATATCAATCACCCTTTCTACGGTTTCTAAGCTAGACGCTCTCCCAAAATTATTTGCGTTTACGATTTCATTATACTTTTGCCGATTAAGCTTGAGACAAATTTCTGCAGATGCACAGTTCCTTTGCTTCGTGACTGGAAAAAGGCGGCCGTGGACCGGTAATTAAAAAGCAACAACAGCAACAACAAGAAGAAAAAGAGTGGTTTAAAGAAAAAGAAATTAATCCGGAGAAATTAAGTTTTGCAACTTTTTTTTTCGTTTCTCTTCTCGCTAGTGCTAAAGCGGCGCCTGGTATTTTATCCAGGACCGGTTGATTATTTATTGTTTGTTTTCCTCTTCTTCGCTGGGGGCCGGGAGGGGTGGGGAAAGGGTGGGGGCAGAGCAGCAGTGCCAGGGCTAGAAAAAAATCGGTCTTTATTGTTGTTGATAGCAATACATCAATTAAACGTCATTGTCTCTAACAGAAGTTGTGAGAGTTCACAAGCGTAAATACTCTGATCTCGGGTTTTCCTTCTCGAAGCTCCAAATGACANTTAATGGAGGTGGGAGGCTTTCTAATGTGCTTCAATGCAAATCAGCCTGGCTGCAAGACACCCGTGGTGGGGATCGATCTCCAGTTCATTGAGATGAGCACTGAAGGGAGATGGTAAACAGGGGATAATTTGCAGTTCATTCTGCTGAGAGACGATTCCAATGAGATGCATCACACTAGACTGGATTATTGTTATTAAGGTTTGTGATCAGACACAACACCCGTAACACGGTGGCGTTAAAAGCTGCACGATCCCCTCATAGTTATAATGCATCGTTAATAACGATCGGGGCGGGGGTGAGGGGGGAGGAATCCAACTGATTTAATATTTTGTGGACATGCCCCCCGACCCTCTCGCCAGAGCCGCTCTGGGCTGGCAGCAGCTTCGCGGCGGAGGCAGCCGAGGGTCGGGGCAGCCCAACCTGCGGCTCCGCGCCGGCCCCGCTGCCCCTCACGGCGGTACCGCACTGCCGGGCAAGGGCTTCCCCCGCTAACCGGGCCACTCGCATGGTCACCCTGCCAAAATACCCGCTTTCCAATTAGCAGGGCACCTGGTCTTTTATCATTATTTTTCTTTCTTTCTTCTCTTCCTCCTCGTTTTCTATGTTCTCCTTTTTCCTTTATTTCAGCTGAAAAAGCTACGCTGCACTGGAGTTCCGAACGGCGCTGCAGCTGACCTCGCAAGTTTGCCGTTTGTCAGCTAACACAGGTTACATATATTTTAGAAATGTGTGTAATTAGGGGCTTCCAGATGCTGCAGTCAGCTGGGAACTTGGCTTTATGCTCCGATGTATAATAAACTTTTGAGACAGTCCTGGGGCGCAGCTACCCCGGGGCAGCGAGCACCAGCTCTCCGGAATTGTTTTATTATCAATAGCCTGGATCACGCTATTCACTATGGACACTGCAAGTCCTGTGACTATGTGGGTTTAGGTATGATTGCTTTTGTGGACATGCTGACGGCTTCCCCCTTCCTTACTCTACTCTGTCTTTTTTTTTTTTTTTTTTTTCCCCCTTTCTTTTTTAATTCATTTCCTAATGGTAATTCTCCAAGGGGAAAGGAAAAGAAAAAAAAAAAAAAAAAAAGAAGGAGAAGGGATGGGGGCACCAGAATTGAATCCTTCTCCATTATTACTGACAACTAATAATTGATCATTGCTCACAAACACAAGCTTTTAGCCGCATAATTGAATCGTAAGCAATACGGGTTGAGCCAAAGGAAAAGGAAAAAAAAAAAAGAGAGAAGGAACCTCTCCCTCTCTCTCCCCTAAATCCCAGAGAATCTCAGTGATGGGGACTCCTCCACCCCCGAGATAAAAATGACTAATGCCATAACCAGCAAAGGTGGGATTATTTAATTCAATTCTTTCTTTACACATTTGTTGCCTTTTGTTTGACCTGATGGCCGACAAATTTTTACATCTAGCTGTCCCTTTTGAGTTTATTGATGAAGGTGCTTCTGAAATGATTATCAAGAGATTTACAGCCAACACTACCCACCTACGGGAAAAGTAGTAAAATCAATCCCTCAATCAATCAGACCCCTCTGTGCATATCTTTTTAATCTGCTCTTTTAGCTGTTTTATTACAACACAAGCATTAAATATGTTTGTTTCAAATTTAACACGAATGCCTAGGAAGGACTCTGTCAATTTAGACATAAATCATGAAGTAAACAAGCTGGATGGAAAACTCTCTTACTCGGGCAAGAGAGTTAAATACCAAGGAATAAAAATATATCCTGCATCAGTGTATAGGCAACTATTCTGTATGTACAGCCCACAAGGCAGGAAAACAACATATAGAAAGATAAATATGCAGCACTGCAAAAGCTTTCCATACACTTTTACATGACTAGAGAGTGCTGGTAATTACAAATACTCTCACACCCTAAAGTGTTTTGTTATTTCTTCTAATTGATATTCTTTTTTATATATATTCCCATGTTAAAAAATAAGATTTTTTGAAAATTAAATGACATACACTTGAGAAAATGTCTTTATTCTTGACTTCAACATTATTATTGATCCGAAGGTATCACTCTATCTTTTATGTGCCTTTTTTAGCTTAAAAAATAAATTAGAGGGTATTTCAGGTAGGCTGCTTAGGTCAGAAAACTTTCCCATTAATTTGTTACACAGTGGTCATCAGGTATGGACAGAATGAGTCTATTAGTTCTATAGAGAACCAAGAATTTTATTTGGTGCCACAGGGGAAGTTTTCTCTGCAAGCCACATGCCTTTGCATCCCAGTTTAATTTTTTTTTTTTTCAATATCCTAGTGTATCACAGCCATATAAAGCCACCATGTGGCTCCACCAGAAAACCAGAAGTTTAGAAATGAAGTGACAAGAGATTTCTCCAGCCCTAGATAAAACAAAAATTAAAAAGCATTCTGGGCTACAAAGACATCTTCTAAAGACATATTGTGATGTCTCTCATCACAGAAGTAACTCTGGATAGGACAAGGGGGGGAAAAATAAAAGAAAGAGACACTGAAATATGTACATGTCAAAAGAAGAGTCAAGGAAAAAATACATCTGATACTGGATGATGAGCTATAACTAGCTATGTCAGTCAAGATTTCCTCTAAACATCTTGCTTTAAGAAAAATGCCTTTATGCAGTATGAAAACTTCAGTCTCAATTGCTGTGCATCTGGGTATCTATTTATGAGAATCTTAGTGCTGATTACTAATAAAATATCATAGTTATCATTTCTTTGTCAAGTAACTATTTAAAGTAGTATAAAATACAGAGGTGGGAGCCATTAAAAAGCAAATGAAGGAGTAGGACGAAGGGATGTATTTTCAAGGATATTTAAGGGGAAATATGTGTTCTTAAAAGGTGTTCCCTTAGGATTTGCTTACCTTTGAATCAAAATTACACAAAAGTTCTATAATCTGTCCAAATGCAAATGTAAGGCCAAAATTTCACATGATAATTTTCTCTGAAATAGAACCTACAGATGATTTTCTACAAGGTAGTCATCTAACAAAGAATGAACTGTTGTTGGCAAAAAAAGATTTTTACTGTCAAATCAGATTTACAGAGTGTGCATTTTTATTTACATTTTAAGGTTTCATTTTAATCTGGAGAATACATAGCGGTTAAAGAATAAACGTGCTTCAAGCCCCAGGGGAAATGTTGCCTGTAGAGTCCCAAATTTCTTGCCTAATGAAATGAACCTGACAACACTCTCCTTTTCATGACATATTTTTGATTCGAATACAGTGGAAGTATTTGTAAGTACATGCATTTTGTTTGCATAATATTGAGGTGCCCTGATTAATGCATGGTGTTTACAACGTGAAAATTGTCATGCTCTCTGCATCAACACAAGAAGCTGGCCTGGCAGCCGCTAGTCGCAATAAAGTAAATGCCTCATGAATAATGTTCTGCTTTCCATGCCTGAGCTAAGCAGAGTCCTCCTCATCCACCTTTTGCCCCCAGTTTAAGCCAGCCTGTTCAGAGAACTAGTCTGCAATGACACTATGCAGTACGTATTTCTCTCGAGTGCAGATACGTACCCTCACAGACTTGCACATGCACTGTCTGGGTCCTGTGGGGAGCCCATTTCCTCATGGAGCAATCTGATCCCCCAGTCACATTTTTGCAGTTTTCTTCCCGTTAGTGATCATATAATGTTCAGATGGCAACAATAGCCATTACCTACCTCAAAAGGTAACTCCAGGAGTTTCTGATTTCTTAGAATAATTCCACAGCAGAAAAGAGAGCAAAGAGGTGAGCGCTGAGCGGCCAGCCAGCTCTAGTGAACTATCAGCAGATACTACATCAGTGACCCAGAAAGAGCCTTGAAAACTACTGCTTCATAAACCCAAGATCACACAGCTACCACCTAGAAAATGAGACTTGCGGTTTCCTTTTCTTACGTAAGAAAAGCTCAAGTAACAGGATTCAAAGAACAATCCTCAAAAAAAGACTTAAAAGACCCTTCCTCAGAAATCCAGAAACCAGATTTGGGGTTAGAAAAATTGTTTCCATCCTTCATGTGCTTTATATAGTAAGCTTGGACTTTCATCCAGGCTGTACAAACTATCTCTTGAATCTCACCCTGCATTACATAATCTGTATTTTGGTCCTTCTTCACAGAATTTCAGATTCCCTCTCAAATGGAGTGTCCAAAGCTACAGAACACATCTATTTGCATGTTATAAGCAGCTTTCTGAAGACTAGATGGCTCTCCCCAGGACTGTACATAATCATTAAGCTCATCTGAGGTTGCTCCTAGCCACTGACACTCTAGAAGTACTGCCTGAATAAGAATTTAAAGCTTGAGTAAGTTTTAGATAATACTAAAGGCATTTGGTGCAAAATCCTACATGCAAAGACAAAGGTAGCCCCGGTTTGTAATGGTTCAGCAATTCAACCATCATTGCATCACACAGGTACTGCAACAGGCAAAGCAAAACAGGGAGAATCGTATTTGAGTATAAGACAACATGCTACATTTAGGAATAACTTTAATCAAACACCAGTGCTTGTTCTACTTCCATTTGTAAAGCTCAGGAATGCATAATAAACTCACTTCTGAGACCACGAAAAGCCACTTTTCTTATCCTCAGAAGTCTGCAATGTAAGTGCCCAATCCCAAACATGACTGCTGTCATCCTTGTGCAGGAATCAGAGCATTGACAGCACAGCACGAGCAGTGTTTCAGTCTAGAACTGCACCTGAGCAAATTTGGAGTAGGAGCTAACTGTGATGATGGAACACATTTCTGACCACCGTTTGTCACAGCCCCACACCTGGAAGTTACTGTCCCACCAGCTGAGCTGAGGCAATTGGCACAAGAGACTCTCCCAGTCTGTACTGCACTAGCATTAGGAGAAATGTTTGCATGACATCGTTGTCAGCTAGGGATGGAAATCTCCTGCATGGGGCAACAATGCGTGGTTCGGTAACTTCTTAAACAGTTCCAGCTGTTTGCAAATAAAATATGTGTCTAGGCCTCCAGTCTATACAAACTGGTTTCTGAGAGGAGCTGTATTTGTGTGAGTGTGCCAGATCAGGCCCATTACTAACTTCAGATGAGTGTAAACAACTGTGACATAGAGAAAAGATTTAGAGAAGGCACCAGTGACAATGATTAGCGTGTAAATCCCATACCTCTTCGTAAGAACTCTCTTGTTAATATATTTAGTTGACAGTTGCATACCTTTGCACTCCCCTACATTTTAAGGATGAAGTCACTTGTTCTGTTTCTCAAGTTTACTCAATCTGGTTTCTTTTGCTGTTGAAACAGCTTCCATTTTCATAGTGCACAAATGCAATGCTATAATACACAAGAATAACAGTTTAATGAAAACATAGAGCCAAATGCATTAGAAATGTACTGAATTAAGTGGAATTAAAGAAAGGATAAATATGATTCATTCCCTCCTTCAATTTCAGTACCGTCCTCTCCAACACTGTACATATAATCTCACAACACAATAACACTGCTGTGCTCACTCTGTTCAAACAGGATCACTCACTTTCTCTTTATTTCACTCCTAGAATTTTCACACAGCAGAATTCAATTTCAGGCAGCGCTGCTCTCAGAGGTCTGCCAGCCCTGCTGCTCCTTTGCCCCACTGCTGACAGATGGCTCAAAAGTGGAACAAGACCTGCCGGTGTCCAGCGATGGGTCACACTCAGCAGAAGCAATTAGGTAAACTGAGTGCAAAGGTAAAAGCGAGATGGCTGTGAGCCTAATGGGGCAGAGATAGGTACATGTGCATTTGGGGCCAGCACTGCCACCAGCAGCCCCGCGGAGCGCGCAGCTGCCCAGGGCTGCAGAATGTTCAGTAACACGTTCCTGTGCTGGCGACTGTGCCTTTGGAGGGGCCTGCGTTTAATGGTTTGCCTAGAGCAACAAAATCCTGTAACGGGTGCTGGTTGCCACATTCAGGAAAACCTTCAGGAATTGCTTGCTCATGACTGGGAAAGCACTCACTGCTTCTTGAAGAAAAACAACTAGGACATTTTAGGAGTACAGCTCCTTAAACCACCTGTTCAAATCTGCTAATCACAGGTAATCTCGACTCTTCAAGGAGATTACTCAAAGATAATAAATATACTAAATAACCAAAGACCAAAATGGGTATTGGTAATTTGCATCCATATTTTTGTGATATCATGCTATCTTTTTCTGCAATGATTGTAACCAGTAGCACACTGTGTAAAGTTCTCATGGGATCAACTGTCCTTTCAGAAATTAACTGTAGAATATGCTTTGCATTTCTTATTATTTTGCTTCTTCATTGTCATTCTCATAAAATCAATCAAAATGATAACTGGAATGTCTAGAAACAGCCAGAGTTTAATCTGGAGGAATTACACACAAGTATATCAGTCCTGGAAGTGCATCTGCTTAAAGGAGCTATGCATCACTACAGAGAATACAGCATTCTGTGCTTGAAGCTTTGGCATATATATACAAGATTATACTAATTTCAGTGTAGAAAGTAGACATTGTGGAATACTGCTTGGAAACATGCATGTTATAAAACTAAAAAAAAAAAAAAAAGGCTACAAAATTTGAACTTAATAGAAAACACTTTCATTTTACAGCAAACCATATTGAAGATGTTTACATTGCATTCCATAAATATTAGCCATAAACCCTACTCCAACCCCGGATTTTGCTAAAATCCGGTGTCATCCCAAATTTTGTACTCTTTTAACTGCCAATCCCAGTCCCCATTTAGGTATGGAAGTCTTCAGTGGTGCAGCCCCACAGCCAAGGGCCAAAGCTGCCTTGGAGGCACTTGGCCTCAGTGTGCCACTGGTCCTGCTTGCCTGTGCATCCCATGGTTTCAGGATATCCAGGAGGTTTGTGTGTAAAGCTTGTAAAACTAGAGGAATACAAAAGATATTTTATTAAGCTTCCCTTAAAGGATTTTTTTCAAGCCATATGGATGTTACTGGATAGGGATTTGGTCTATCCAAATAAAACCAGTTGCACTTTTCAATACAAAGAGCACCAACATATCAAGTGGCTCAGCTGCAATGTGCTGGAGGTTCCTTGAAATTGAAAGTTTGGATCAGATGATCTTTTGAGGTCTCTTCCAGCCTGGCCTGTTCTATGATTCCATAACAGGGCAACATGATTTTACATGGAACTGTGTTATTTGTATATTTGACAGTTTATTATATCTTTCAAAATAAAATAATCAGTATAATTTGAACTTTACTGTTGAAAGAATGAAATTGCTTTACTGACACGTGATAATGAAACTACATTAGAAACTTTGGCTCTTTTATATCTCTTTTACTTGAAAAAGGGCAAAAAATCTGGATTTGTTCTGAACAAAATTGCAATACTGCAGGCTAAAAGTTTCCTTCTCAATCTGAAAACTTTCCTTCTCAATTTAAATTCATTTTAAATTGTTATGCTTTACAAACTTTCAAATGGGATTCTAATTGTTGACAGACATTTTACATTACATGTGTCTGTCACTTTGATTTAATATGCATTTTCAATGAAATTTAAAAAAGGCCTCTAAGGTGGCAATTTAACCGCAAGACATGCTGTGAATTTTAGATATAAAAAATATCTAGTTTTCAAGGATTTTTTGTACATGTGAAAATGGCCCTCCAGAAAAAAAAAGAAAAAGTCGGAGAATGTCTGTATGGCGGAATTATCAGAAGATAAATATCTCCAAGAACATTACTTACTGTTTTAATCAATCACAGCTATCAGAGGCAAACATTTTACATTTATGCAGCATTTCAGTGGTGCACTTCAAAAAGTATTAACCATGAAAGAAATAGAATGTATGTGGAAATCCTATGTCTGGTTTATTACATCTTGTGACCTGATTTAATTTTCTTCTACAGAAAACCCACATTGAAATGTCTGTAAGTAATAGGTACTTGTTGTCAACTTTGATAAGAGACATTTGAAAGGAATTTCAAACGTATTCTGAAAGATAAGAGCAAAACTACCTTTTCTCTGTCCCTAAAGGAGTGGAAACCATCCCTCAGAGAGCATACAAGCTACAGAAGAGACCTGTTCTATATCAAATCTACTTTTGAAATCATCAGAACTGTAGTTAATGTATAAACCCTAAGCTATAAACATTGACAGCACAGTGGGAACAACTCTGCATCTTTAACTTAGAATTTGCAAAACAAAATATTAATGAATTTAAATACTTGTATTTTCTTCATAACTTTAATACCAATATCTTGGCTTTAGCTTATTTCATATAAATAGCTTTAGATCATCTTGTTTAGTGGTCCTGCAGGGTGTCCCAAAACCTACACTTGATGGCAAGAATAAACAGTCATTAAACTTCAAAGGCTGCCAAAAGTCTAGTTATTTTGATTTGGGGGAATAATTTAAATTAATTCCTATGTTCGTGTAGAAAATATGTAATGTAATCCATTTCTCTGTTTCCAGCTTCAAGTCACACTTGGGAAAAAATTGCTGCTTTACTAATGTTTCCTGTTTCGAAAAACTGGGGGGAAAATTAAGACTTAATGTATTTTTTTAAGAATTCTGGTTTAGTGACATTATAAAACAAATACTACAATACACAACTCTATACTTATATCTTCGCATAACTGCTGTTAAACTAACACACACAGTGGAGTTCTTCAGTTGGAGCAGTAAAACCAAGTTTTATGTTTGTTTGCATATATATGTAATCCATTTTTTACAAAAGAGTCAATTACTGTCTTTTTGAATGGCTTTCTGCTTTAGCCCCCCAACTCAGCTGATGCTGCTGTGCTACAGAAAACTCACGCTCCCCTTTCTAACACATCTTCATTTTTTGCTGAGCCCCTCTTAGAATCTGGGAGAAGCTTTAGTAGAATGAGGAGCTTGTTTTAAAATAATTTTATACTTTAAAAGTAATCCACTCTTCAATTGAAAGAAGTACATAGAGCATACCATGTCAGAGGCACTGAGGGAAAAAAATAAAAGGAGAGAGAAGCTCCACCATTGTAAATCACTGTAATGCCACTGAGGCCAATTTAGACTAGCCGAGGTTGTGGCCTAATATTTGTGCTGAAATGTTGCAGCTATAGCTGTATTACTGAGCTGTATAAATATTTGTTGAACGCTGACTGTTAGGGTGCAAGGGGTGGATTGCTCATCAGCAAATAGTGAGGACCC
Source organism: Scytalopus superciliaris (assembly GCA_013400415.1). Lineage (NCBI taxonomy): Eukaryota > Metazoa > Chordata > Aves > Passeriformes > Rhinocryptidae > Scytalopus > Scytalopus superciliaris. The sequence goes on from VXBX01008400.1 coordinate 1,806,718, forward strand.
TTGTCTTTTCACCTCTCTTAAGGAAACCTTCCACTTTTGTGGCTGGGGGAGGAATTTTGTGTGAGTACATATATGATCCTTCCTACTCTGTGCGTGGATTATACTGTGTGCTGTGAAACAGTAATTTTAATGTGGACTTTTGAACTTGCACCCGTCTGCCTGTCTGATTCATGCCATGTACTGTACATGAATGACCAGCAATGTTTACAAAATGAATTAGCTTGACTCCAACTCTCCAGCCAGAAAGTAATCAAAGTGAAGAGCCAAGCTATTTCTGAAATTCCAGCTTCCCTAGCTAGGAACTGCATGCTCTGTCTCTCTAGTCAGCATATGAATGTAAAATGTACATGTTCTATACTGGAGGACAATTAATAACAGCAGTGTCGCTGAGCAGTTGACAGACATTAACTATTCCATCCCCAAACTGGTCTTTTGTGGTGGGCAAATCTGATTGCAGCATATGGTACAGAGACAGAAAATATTTATAAGTGATTATTCTACAAGTTGTAGTGTGATTCTTTTTGGTTCTTTCTTCTCCTCCTATATTAAATTCCAGTTAACATTTTATTTGACTTTTTTCAAAGTCAATACATGTATTCATAGACACATATTCAGGAATCTTCTTATGCAAATATTTTTAGTAGTGCTATTCATGACTGTATCCTTAAAGTCTTGGAAGATCTCGTTTATTTTCTCATCAACTATCCTAATTTAAACATTCAGCAACAACAAAACAATCTTCAGAATAGTCTCATCCTATAAAACCCATCAGCCTTTGCCAGATTTAACATAAAAAATTAGTATGAAAGAAAACAATGTTATTTAAGCATTTTGTTTGGGATAGTCTGAAACTCAAAATGTATCACTGAAATTTCCCTCTGACAAGGAGCCTCCTAATCTGAAAAGCCCACTTCATATAAAGCTGGAGATGTCCCAGAGCCAAATTGTTTGGTCCTGTAAATGGTTAGAGCTCCACAGAGGGAAGATATGAAATAAGGCTCTGTTGATTCTACAGCAGAGCATCTGAATCATTTCCCCCACCCTCGTTAGTTAAAGCAAAATCAAAAGAAAAATAAACCCCACTTAGCATGTGAGCTCTTCATTTGATGCAAATTGGTATAACTCCACTGGATATCTGACTTAAGCAGAGTTGCAACAGGACTTACCATCAGGAAGATCTGGGCCAAGGTGTTTTAATGGTGATTTCATGTGGGTGGGTGAGAACCTGATTCTTCATCCTTATTCAGGCTGAAAACCAGGAATGTACTACAGAGCTATAGATCAGTCAAGAAATTGATTGTTTGCAGGGATGGAGGTTAAAGTGGCTCAGTTCTTCCAAAATTAGCAACTGCTAGTGTGGGGTATAGCTCAGGCCAAATGAGAAGTGACCATGATGCTGCCCAACACCTCCCTATCTATATTGTAGCTGCATCCAGCCCCTGTTGACTTTTATTTCCAGAATAAACCTGCAAATCCAGTAGTGGTAAAAATGAATAACATCTGAACAAAATAGCTTGGCAGGATGTCTTTAACATTAGCTAAAAATCAGAGGTTAATAAATAGTTAAATTTAGCTGTAGCTTCTCTTAAGTAGTTTGCACGTAAGTCAATATTTCCATCTTTTGTTGTCTCAGGGCTTCTACAGAAGCAGAGAGAATTTCATCAATGATGTTTCTACACTTTATAGCATTATGCCTTTGTACTATTATCCATCTGTACCCTTATCTAACGTGTTATCAGCTGTATGAAAATAACTATCAGTCCCGTCAGCCCACAGTAAGTTCAATAGGAAGAATGACAGTGGCTAGTTTGCACACTTGAAATGGTTTATTTGTTGCAATCCTGTGCACAAGATGTTTATCAGTAAGCACCAGACAGCCATGCAGAAGAAGGAGCCTTAATTCTGTCTGAGACAGCCTCTTATTGCTATTGATAGTTAGCATCAGTGTCCAGTCTGAGAAATGGAAGTGCTGCAGGCAACTTCAGTCAAGACACCCTATTGATCTACTGCTTCCTCTGCGTCCCTGAAGCTAGAAAAGAAAAATAAAAAGGGGAGGAAAAGCTTGCTGTATAAGGGGCAATGCAGCAGTCTATGACTTGCCATCATTCAAAGGGGTGTGTATGTGCATGGATATTCCTGATATTCAGTACCTTAGACAACTGTAAATCACATGATAAATATAAATGTCAATGTGTTGGAAATGTTCTTTATATAAGAGGTGTCACTAGAACTACATTTTTAGCATGAAACATTTTTGTCTCTTTTTAGTTTTCATTGACTTATTGTGCTTCTGTTATATCCTGTCTAATACAATCAATCTAAGGCATAATATCTGAGAGTCCTATTCATAAATAATACATATTTGGGTCATTTTCATTTGTATTCTACAATGAAGATTTACAAGCCAGAAACAAAACAAGAAACAATGTGTGGAATGCTCTTATTCAGTGGATAAGAATATATTACTGTGATCAATTAATCTGCTTTTCTCTGCATTAGGTGGACATCTTTATGGTACATCCATAAGGGTTTATAACTTGGAAGAGACAGAATCAGCTCTAAGGCTCTAACATAAAATGCCTGTACTCAGAAAAGAGAAACTTTTCCAAAGTTTTTTATTTGGCTGGTTGGTGCCTTTTGCCACCCCCCCAATGGGAGATGTGTTAATTTTGGCCAACTCAACCACAGCAATAGCCTATCTATCAACACAGTATATTACTCTACCTTATATATTTTCTCTCATGTTAAATGAAACAAAAAATTGACTACAATAATTTTGGGGATTTCTACAGTGCCATTCTTCCAAAGGTAGTCACATTTTACTACAAAACACACAAATTCATTCTACAGGAGGAAACGCTGACACACAGAAAGGTCCCAGCTCTTTTTTTTTCAGGCAATAATTACTAGACCAAATCAAGTAAAAAGAAACAAAATCTGTGCATATAAATTGCAGGACCAAGAAGAAAGGTGAAAGGAAGACTTCAACTGGTATTAGTATACAGTATAATAAACTACAGTCACATGTCAGAGGAGCAGCAGTAATGGCCCAGATTCTTATCAATTTTGCCTGCATATAAGAAGCAAAAGTTAGGGCTTGGTGAGTCAAAATCAGCCAAAAGTACTTTAGGATGGAAAATCAGAATATTCAAGAACTTTGCGGGCAATATAAACTGTTGGGGAAAAGTGGGGGTGAATGGAGAGAGTGTGGACAAGGCTGGTCACTGTGACAGTTCTCCCACTTGCCTCAAGCACCCAGAGATTCAGGCTGTGCTGTGCTCAGGGCTTCAGACTCTGGTCCTCAGAGAGGAGTTATCGTATTAGATTTTCAACTCTGGAAATTTGCTACAAGTGCATCTCAGACAAAAATTGAAATGAGTTTTGCAACTACGGCAAAAAAGCAATTTTACATTTCATAGGCCTTTTAAACCCCTTTTCAATAGAAAATAAAAATAACAGTAAGGGGGAAAAAAGGCTACATTTCCATTCCCCTTTTTATAGTCTGACGTTGCAGATGTTTCTGGGTCAGAGGTCAACATGTCTTTAGGTGTCAAAAGATGCAATAACCTGAGTCAAGAATGGCCCAGTCCCCAGACCCACGACTGTGTGCCAGAATATCCCCACCTCAGAAGCTTGCTGGCAGCAATGTGCTCCAGGTGTCTTACACTATGCAGACCTGGTAGTCATTTTAATATTTTCCATGCTCATGTAAATGGACTTGATGTGTGTTCATCAAATGTGGGAAAATCGACAGAATTGTGTGCCATCTGTTTATAGGTAGAAGGTCTGCTTTGCTGACAATTTTGTGCAAAATCAGAACACAGAATGAAAGTAAGTACGCTTTGGTTCTGGTTTGGTTTTATAAATCTGAGGCTTAATGTCATCTCAAAAACCTAACAAAGTTCAAAGGTTCATTGTGTTTGGAGAGCAGTATTGTCCTTCTCAGATGTATGGATATTACCTGAGCCCCATGGAGCTCTTAAATCTGCACCATGTGGCTACAGCTTGCAACCTAATGAAATCCTGAGCACACACAGGAGCCAGCAGGACATGGAAAGGGTGCAAGGGCCAGAGCTTGGGCAGCACTATATCTTCACCGGTCTGCAGACCAGAAGCCTCCATGAAACACTAGCTGACAGCACTTCAGCACTTATGGTTGGCCTCAGGTGAGAAACTCAAGCTGAAGCAAAAACAGAAAGGCTCATTTTGGAAAAGCATCACCTTATTTTATTTAGCACCCAATACTGCATTTGCTTTTTTGTTAGAATTAAAGCCAGGTTTAATTCAATTAATATGGTAGATGCCAATCAAAGTGTTCATCTTCATTATTTTGGCCTGTTTTAAACAAGGCTGTTGGACAGAAGGCAGTTATGTCCTGAGGTACTGAAAGCAGCTATGATATTAAAAGGAAGGCTGCAGTCACAGAAATTTTCAGCATCAGTTGATAGAAATCAACCACTCATCAGAAGAGGAATTTGAGACCTTTCTTGTCTCCCACTCCACATGGAAGACGCGCTTCTACTTTTCTACGGAGAACTGATAACCAGACCTGGCAAATTTATACCTGAATATAAGTCAGATGTTAAAAGATGATGTCAAAGATTGCTTCAAAAGAGTATTTTCATTACACCCACTGTGGAGTGAGTCTTGGGTGAAAGAAGAGTTAATGCAGCTGGCAGAGGAGAAAAACATCAGAAGAAAATAAACTGATAAAGCTAATCAAATCCAGACAATCTATAATCTCAAATGTGATTCAAGGTAAGCTGGAACGATGCTACAGCATCAAACCATCCAGTACAACCTGAGGAGAAGACAGAATAAAATCTCTGTAGAGATATGCTCTCGATGCTCAGCGATGTAGGTCAGTGTTTCTTCACTGAGATAGGCTCTATTGCTTTCCATGGGCTTAACCCTGCCCCTAATGGCCCAAAATAGATATTTTAACCTTGCCACCAGCATTGTACTGAGGTGTAAAAGTTGAGAAAAAGTTTGAAAGTGCTTATAGTCAGTTAATTGGGAAAACAACCAGTTCCCTGCTGTATAATCTATCCCATTTGCCAAAAGAGACAAGTTTATACATTCAATCAGAAAAGTGCAACTCCTCCAGTAACGTGGCCAAGACATTTACTTTGAAAATTGAGGAATCTTATTTTCAAGGTCAATCTGAGGTTTCCTGGGTTCAGACTGAAATACTCTGTAGGACCAAAGAAATATTTACTGGGTTCTAGGGAGCAGGGAGTAGATGTGTAATTTGAACATATTTCAAGTCAGCCTGGGAGGTCTGCTTGTTTTTTTTATATTTGTGTCTCCTCAGATAGCCTTTTTTTTTTTTTTCCCTCGAGAAATTGGAAGGTAAGAAAATGATGACATTTTTTAATCTTACGTTTCAGTTGGGTCATATCCTGCATTGAACCAGAGAACCTGCATTATATGCACCTTTTCCAGAATGTATTTCTATCACATGAAACTGTGTAGTCAAATTTTGTTCAAGGACTGTCATTCCTTGTGTTAAACTAGAGGGAGTTTCTGTATAAAGCAATTTGCTTTATGCAACCTTTGACAGTGGGAGTGTTGGGAGAATGACAATATATGTTGTAGGTGGAGCTTCATAGGCAGTCCTGAATTAAAGAGCATCATTTTACAAATGAGCTCCATAATGAGTAGGTGATTGGAAGATGTGCTACTGCATAGTGGAGATTAACATCTGAACACAGAAGCTGTCACCTAGCCCAGCAATGGCAGTAAAAGGTTAAAAGAAATACTCAATATTATCAATCATATTAAAAAAAAAAAAAAAAAAAAAAAAAAAAAGGAAAATTTTTTGGGCCTGCCAAGG
>VXBX01008400.1:1812583-1837327 GCA_013400415.1 Scytalopus superciliaris
AAAAAAAAAAAAAAAAAAAAAAAAAAAAGAAAAAAAAAGGTAACTTCTTGGAGCTGCCAAAGGAGCTTGGGAGAATTAATGTGTTGGTGTCAAAAAGACTGAGAACGAGTGAAATAGGACTACAGTGATTGCCAGAATCTTACTTGCCTGAAGAGATAACATTGGACATTCAATTTAACTAGGCAGGTGCCAAGAATCTTGTGGATGCTATGGAGTGGCTTTCAAACATAAGAATGTACAATGACCCCCATTGCCTGGTACTTTCTATGGTTTTAGAGTTGCTCATTAAGCCAGAGAAAACTCCAGTGAGGTGTGATGACCTGAAAACAGAGAGGAGCTAAAGAATCAATGTTTTAAGTAAAACAGCAATTATAAAAAGATCTACAACTCCTTCCATGTAATCAGGTAAATTACCAGGAATGGCATAAAGCACCTAAATTGGAGAAAGAGTGGAGGAAGGGGGAGTGGGGGGAAAAGAAGGTCCCTTGGGAGATATCTGATAGGATGCTTAGATTGTGTGGAGGGCAAAAGGTTAAGTGAAAATGAGATGAAGGAATGATCAGATATAGTCAGATCAGAGACAGTTAAATAAAGGAAAGTGCTAACCTAAGATAAATGTGAAGAAACCAGCTTGTGCTGAGTGTGTTGGTGTAGCTGTTCTTCAGCAGTTCAGGAACAGGAGAGGAAGAATTCCCAGTTCCCAATCCACACCAGTGCTAGCTGAAGCAATACCCAGCAAAGAAACGGAAGAAATAAGGATACAGGTTTAAGATTCCTCTCTGCTACTGCAATAGTGTAAAAGGATATTAAAGGGCTTCTAATTACTTAGACACTTTTTGCAGGTCCCTTTTTACTGCTGGTGTGATATAAAACATCCTTAGTGATGAGAGTCAGGCCTGTGCCATTTGTGGTTTTGGACAACAAGAAAGATGCTGTTTAAAGTGTCAAAACAGAAATACTGATAATTACTTGAAAGTTCCAAACTCTGTTGATTGGCTAATGTTTTCATGGGTCAAAGAGTTCTCATTAGAAGGGGTTTCCATACAAACAAACAACGTGGTTAAAAGAGGTGCATAATGTAACAAGCAAATGCTTGGAATACAGTCTGTATAAAATTTCGCCAAATATTTTGGTAAATCTCCTTTCTTAGCCTACTCAACAAAAAGGGTTTAGGATAATAGCACCAGGAAGCTCAAGAAGTATCTGTCCAAGTCTGGAAAGGACCACAAGTTCAAAAGCCTTTTGTGTCTTACAGCCTTTGAATGTTTCTAAGAACAGTCTTAAATTTCTAAACGCCCAGATGAAAATTCAAATTATTAGACACATAATTTAGAGCTCAGTACTTTTTATGTTTCCTCGGGAGCTTAATTAACCTTACAATTATACCTGGGAGCTAGGATGTTGGAGCTTTAGCTCACCTGCTAGCTGCTAATACCTGGGGAATACCGAAACAGGATTCCTGAAAATAAATTTTTGTGTTCTCAACAATTCGGGTGTTACAACTCTTTGAGGTGAAAAATTGTTGCGCGTTCTTCACAAAGAGTTTGGTTAGTCACAGAATTCACTATATGTTGGCGAACTACTGTTGAGCAGTATTTCTCCTCCAGGTAGCTTGGTTTGTTGAGGTGAGAGTGAAATGCAGATTGAGCTCTGGGGGAGGAGCCGAGATAAGAGGCTGTGAACTGCCAACCTTTGGGATAACAAAGGGCACAAAAATGGGTGACGCCAGCCAGGTGAATGGACACTGAGAGACACAGCAGGGGCCGGGAACTGCCGACCTTTTGGGTAACAAAGATGAAGACGGGCGACACCAGCTAGGCGGATGGACACGGGGAGGGGGGCAGGAGCCGAAGACCCGAGAGGAAGAGCGAGATTTGCCCTCGGGGAGACTGCGAGGGTGTGAAAGCTGTAAAACCCGAGGGGTTCCTCGGTTCAGGGCCCTCCTCAGAGGCACCAGCTCGGGCTGTTTGTGTGCTATTGCGCCGTGAATAAATGGTTTTATGGAACTAGACATCTGAGACTGCAGTGGGAAATCTGGGGTCGATCCGGTAAGAAAAGCTGGTCTGACTGTGTGAGCGGGGTGTGCGGGGAGCCAAGCGGGACCCGCCGAGCCACGGGAGCAGCCGCGGGGAAGGGGCTTCGTCCCAGCAGGGAAAGGCTCTGGCCTTGGGAGGGCGGCTGCCAGAGAGTCTCGTCAGTGGTCACACTGGGTGGTTTCCTTAACACTTCTTAATGGTTGCGGCTAACACAGATCCCACATATATTTGTCAACCCTAACCTACAATGAAAAGACGTCTTGAGTCTCTAAATGAGGAGTTTCAAATGAAAGAGGTGGTTGAAGCATTTTGACCCTATTCAATTAAGGTCAGTTTTCCTCTGAATAATACCTGTTTCCTTGTCTAACATTTTAGATACCTTCCAAGTGTCTATCGACAGACTTTATAAGTGGCATTACACAATGAAGAAGAAAGAAAGCTGCTCACAAAACTCCCCCATTCCCCATGTGTTAAAAAGCAGAGTTCCCGAAGAAAAGACAAAGAGTGTTTGGGTCCCAGTTGTTTGTGTCTATGGGAAAGGAGTGGTGAAAAGAGGCCAACAGCTCCTGGAAACAAGGAGAGGAGGGAATAGCACAAATCAGCTTTATGAGCCAGCAAATGATGGATGGCTAAATGCCAACTGAGAGCAATACATAGAACCGGGTTTGCATTGTTGCGATTATTAAAGGTTATTTTACTGTTAATTTTTTGTGGTAGGTGTTCTTACTCCTTCCTTACAGAAACCCTTGATTTTCACTTGCTAGATACTTAGATGCACTTGTCATACCCCAAAGGTGATTTCAGTTCTTGGATGCCAGGAAGCCTTTCTGCTGATCAAAACACAGCTGCACAGACTCACTTGATCTATTAATGGGTGCCACAAGACTAGGGTTTGTCTGTCTATACCTGTGAAAATAGATGTAATTAATATAACAGATATAATACATATATGCAAATCCAGATGCTAAAAATGACTAATAGTAAGACAACGTTTTCGTTTGCCAAGCCATATCAAATCCACATCACTTAAGCAATATACAATCTACACTCAGACTACTGTTACTGCATTGACATCAAGATCCCCTATTTTATTTTACATTGAGCTTGCTTTTTAATGAAAGATCCTAAGGAGCGCAAATTTTAAAACATACTTTAATTAGATTTTTCCAGGCTGTCACCTCTCTGCAGCCTTTAAAAAGCTCTTTTCTTTATTTCTCACAAGTTGCTTGGACATATGATGTCAGGTCATAGGACTACATGAATTACTATTCACTGGACACTGATTTTAGAACTGGGACAATAAAGGAGCAATTTTCTATCTATTTTATACAAAATTCCTTCAGTGTAAGAAAAGGAATAGAATATTTTCTTCTAGATAACCTTTTTTATTAATTACAGAAATGTATATCAACTTCTTTAGTAACAAATAACAGAGGCAATATCTTCAGTATGCTTTATTATATTAATAGATTTTGTATTACAATTTTACCTTCTTCACTTTGACATTTATTTCTCCTTAATGAGTCAAAATGCCTAGCCAAGAACTCTTGGCTTTAAGTACGTTCTTAACATCAGCATATTAACTGTCACATTCAGGCTAATAGGTTTACCTTATCTGTTCGGGATCTTTGTCGAAAAACATCCAAACTGCTCCATTTAAAAAAATTGATGTAAATGGAAACTTCCACTTTAGTGGCCCTGAAAGACAATAATGCTGCTTCATCATCATCTGAACATTCTGTATTGCAGTTTTGCTGCCAAATATCCCAAATATCTGTGATAAGTGTCTCTCTCTTCTTGTAATAAAAGATACTGAACAAAAAGGAGTTTAACTGAAATTTTGAAGTCTTGATTTTCAACAGTCCATTCCGAGCCCTTCATTTTATTTCCTTTTGTATTGTGCAGAAAAACAATTGTAGCTTTCGTCATGAGCACCATTTTAGCAGAGTGAGCTTAAGCGCATGCAGATGGGTGTAACATCATTTTTTTAAAAGGATATTATAAATCCAACTGTAAGGAAATTAATGTAAAAATGAAGGAGCATTTTTTCATAACCTTGGGTAGTTGTGAGTAAAGTTTCAATGGACCTCAGGTTCCTCCACCAAATAGAGATAAAACAGTTGCAGATTTGAATATTTTTTTTTTTATTTCTGACTCTTAAATCACATTATCAATGCACAGGAGATCATCAATGGAAATATACAGCTGATATGATCTATTTTTAAGAACAATTTTAGAATCAGTTTCCTCATTAATTGTGACTATTTTAATGGAAGGAAAGAAAACAATCTACCTGATATTTAAAACAAGAATCCCCTCCTTTTCCTCCCTCTTAATCCAAAGCAGTTCCGCAGGACTTGGGGTTTCTGAAAAAAACAATTGTGATAGATTTTCTGTATATACCCTTGCTTTTTTCTACTAGAAGTAGGGTACATACAGTGGTTATCTGTGGATTTACTCTCTGCTCATTGGTGTCTGAAGGGTTATTTCTACCTTTCTCAGTGGCACAAGTCCAGAGCTCACAGCTCATGGGAGGGTGCCTTGCTGGATCAAAGGTACTTTCCAATGTCACAGAAGTGCACTCCTGAAGACTGGGTACACCAAAGTGTTTCTGATGTCTTTCAGTGGTTAAGGCATTTCTGACTTTTTTCTTCTGAAACCAGGAGATAACATTTGCTGGCTTCCCTGTTTGTCTGTATGAGGAAGCAAGAGAAAAAAGCATAAATTTAAGAGACATGCCGCTTGAGATAATTCCATCTGCTTGCCTGATTTGACATTTTCAACTCAATTTCTCAGTTTCTCTGGTGAATGATCCAGCTCTTCCCAGTAACAGGCACTGCTTAAGTGCTGGACATATGCTACAATAATAACAATTACAAATAATTACTCTAATGGGGTGAACGAATAACACCAATTAGTTGATGCGATGATGTTTCCATGACAAACTCCAGCTTTATGGAGTTGTTCATTTTTAAGTCTAACAGCTTTCTGATATCCTTTGTCAGGCAACAGTGTGACTTGACCACCTCAGTTAATAAATCTGTCTTGCTAGATGCATATAGTCATGGACTGTACTCCTACTTAAGTCAGAATTTCAATCAGCACCTAGTTCAGAACTAAGTTTAGGCTTAACTGTAAACAGTCATAATAGAGCAGATTTCCTGAAGAATACTTATTAAATAATTTCATTGCCTATTTCCTGAAGAAACTTAAAAATAGGAGTGTTGTTGTACACATGTACTGTGTTACATATTGCCAAATCAAACTCCAGTTCAGGGCAACACTTCAGCCTGTTAACCTCATTAACCTCAGACATCAAATACAATGGGCTTGCAGACATGTCTGAATTTAAGCTTAAGTATCCTTCAGAATAGAAATGTTTTACTGAACTGAGAGTTAAACTCTGACACGCTCTTGTTCAATCACAGAGGACAGAGCTTCTTGCTGAAGTAATATATAAGTCTGTACAAGAGACTAAAATATTTGGTGTCATAATGCTACTCCTGGATTTGAATATCTGTGAACCTAATTCTCAATGTTTTCAGATTAAACTGTTCCTCCCAGCATGGTAATAGGTATTACAGTAATATTTAACAACAGAAATTAATTAGTACGATTTTTAAAAGCTTGTGTGTGTTTAACATTTAAAACATGTCACAACAACGATCCTAGTAGTTTTGAAGAATCTTTGTGCTTCTCACCTTCCCTTGTTAAGATCAACAGTTCATTCAACCAGGGAGATTTTTTCTTTTTTTTTTTTTCTTCTTCATTTTGTGTGTGATTTTCCTCCTTTCTGCAACACGTCTTGACTATAGAGAGAAAGCAATTAAAAAAACATGCAGCAGACCATTAGTAAACTTTTCAGGTCTGCTGACACTAAATGCACAGGTCCACTGAAAACAGGTATCACTGAGTTTATGATGACTCACATATATCCTGCCATATTCTGTCAGGAGGAGTGAATGCTCTTCATCCACTCTGGTATAAAGACCACATCAATATGAAATCTGAGCTTACCTCACAATTTACTGCTACATATTCTTTCCACTCTACAGCTGATATGTGATAACTTTCCTCACAGAGAGAGGAAAAATCAGAGGCAGTAATGATCCAGAAGTCTTCCAGGCCTCATGGGCAATATTTCCACAGTCATGGACTCTCAGAGAGAGAGATATCAGCGCTTAGCTAAATTAGGGACTTAAAACAGGAAAATTACTGGGGAAGTCACAAGCCAAAAGGATGGCAACTGTTTTTTGTAAAACTCCTAAATGGATCACCAGACACAATGAGCAGTTGACCAGAAGTTCTTTACTGGGTATTAACTTACCAAGTTGCTACTCCATGCATATTTAATGCTACTTGTAGCCCACTAATTGTTTTCTCAAAAAGCACCCTTATGATCCGTTAGCACACTTGCTCAGAGTTGCAGGCCTGACTGTATCAAAGTGCTCTCACAGTGTTGTACAGTAGTTCCTGTTGCTGCTGCCTGACATCTCTGAGCAGCTCTGTGCATCTGCTCAAGCTCACAACTGTCTCACTTGCTAGGGAAGCTTCTTCACGAATGTCTGAGTAACAGTGATGTCACTGCCAGAGTATGTCACTAACATCTTGGAAACAGAGGAGGAAAGGAGACAGACTTGAAATGCAAAGATGAAATAAAAACAATATGAGCATTCTTAGCACCTTTTGACAAAAGACTACAGGAGTTTAGGAAGGAAGAGTATCTTACAGCTCCATTGATTTGGTACCTCAAGGAGTTAGGTCAATATATGTGGTGCTTTGGAGTATTAAAGAAAAGGAATCAGACTAACTTCTAGTTAAGGTAGTGATAATTAGGACAGAAAATAGAATCCTATAGGTACTTCAGCAAGTCAAAATGTTTTCCATTTCATATGCACTGTATAGAATACTGAGTTTTTAAGTTGTGTGGGGTTTTTTTGTTTAGTTTTCAGACTCAGATTTCCAAATATTTGACAAGTTCCGAAACCTGCTTGTAAAAATCCCCAAGTCACATGCTAGTCGGATAAAAATCTGTTCATTGTAAAAAGGGAAGGGGAGAGGGTGGGGAAGGAAAGGTTTGTTGATAAGTTTTCTGCACTAGTTAAACGTTTAACCACAGCCTGGAGCTCAAATCAGCATTCATGTGAAGTTCCTAATTTATTAGAGTACATGGAATGTATTGAGCAAAACTATAGCTTGTTTCTGAAGAGGATACGTCCTAGTAAATAAGGTGTAAGGCTAGATCTATTTCTTAGGAATATGAAAAATGAGTGATAAATATTGTCAGAAACTACGCTCTTCCCATTTAAAGTTTCTCGAGAACATACTCCTGTTCAAAATAAGCAATAAAATAACACAGGAGAAAATGGATGGGGGAGGAATCACAAAGACATTTATCACGCTGAATCTAGGCTCGCATTGACTTGTCTAAATCTATATAAAGAAAAAGGCCTGCAAGTGACTGTGAATGTGATGGGAACCCATGCTTCAAACATATGTCTTGAAAGAATGTCGGAAATCTCGTTCCTCTTTTGGCTGCGGTTACAGATGCTTTCTCTGGACTGCGGGCTCACCAGTTTCACTTGTCTGGAGTACTCAAAAATACATTTTCCCCTGGAAGATACTCTGCATATGCTTACAATAAACATTAACCAAATCAAATGACTTCCACGTCAGGATAAATACTTTCAAGTAAGTCTGTTAGAGACACTTATAGTAAATTGCTATTAATTAGTTTTTCCAATCTACTTAGGTTGTACTAATGAACACAAATCACTCCTAACATATTTATAAGCAGGATAAATCCTGCCTCCCTGTGAAAGGCTCAAGGTAAAATGCATATATACTGCTGCAGGAGCACTTTAGGACAGGTGGATGATCTTGCTGGTTTTGTGTGTCTCTGAACTCTGCTGGTTGTTCCCCAATGAGCAGAAGCTGCCTGTGTTCATGGCCCTGGCACTGGGGCTGCAGGGGGGCAAAGTCTGGAGCTTTCTGACCACAAAATATGTAAGTTACATAACATGGAAACTTTGAGCTCTGCAAAGCCAATGAAACCACATTTTCCTATAAATGTGACTTCCTCTTTTTGCACACTTGTAATGGCTTATTGGAAATTACATGACAGTATCTCTAGAGATGGGAACTTCTCTTCTTATGCTCGTGAACACAATTCAACACAGAGAGGTTCCCTAATGGGACATTTCAAGGCATTACTGGAAGAACAACAACCAATACCTATCAGCACCCTCTTGCTAAGCCAAAATACAGAAGTATGCATTAGAATTATGTCTATACCACAATTAAAAAATCCCCCAAATTGTTACCTTCAGCAATTTGAAGTTGGTTACCGGAAAATCCCTCGATACAGCAAAGCAAAGCTCCTGGTAATTTGCTTTACCAAGTCTTGAATGGTGCTGAAATGCAACCTAATTATTTTTAGAAATTATCTGCTCTATTCTTGTGTAATTTTCTTAACAACTCTGAATACCTAAAGAAGCACTGCAGCAGACCACAAGACACAGATCTAACTGAGAAACCTGCATGCATTGCATAAAACATATGATTCCACAACTCATTAAGTCTAATTTATGGCATATGTAATTAAGCACCTTTGAATTGAACCTAGGTCTCTAGAGATAATAACACTTAGAACTTATATAGGGCTTTTAATCTTCAAAGTGCTTTACAAACATTAACTAATTAACAACATAATAAGACATGAAAGGCCAAAGTACTTACCCACAGTGCTACATAGCCTCTGTATAATTCAGATTTTGATGTTTTTCAATGGAAGAACCAATCTGGGACCACAGAAAGGATTTACTAGTGGTCCCTTTCACAATTGGAAAGCATGACTTTGTATACATCATATCTCTGGATTCCCAGAGTCCTTCCCTTCTCTGCTAATTATTGCTGAGTCAGAAGAAACAGGTCCCAAATGTGGAGGAAAGTATGGAAAAGGACAGTTCACAGCAGCTTATGAGGGTGTTTGAGTTTACAGGGCTTTGGAGACAGAGTAACAAGGCCTAATGCAGGAAGGAGGTCCTAGAGAGTTCACTGCACAAGATTTCTGGTGCCACCTGGGTCCATATCCTTCCCAAGGGAAATCCAACAATAATAGCACAAAGTCTCTAGAGATTGGCTAGAAGCTCAGGAAGAAAACCTTACTTCAGCTCAAACACATTTTCCTGTAAAACTTAGAGTGTTATTTTGCTTAATTCCTGCTCTTTTGAAAAGTCTGAGGAATCTGGCTGGTGTTTTTATTACTTTTTTTTAGGGTGTGTGTGCATTTCCTATTGTTTAGTCTAATTTACACACAGGTCTCTTGAGACAGCCCTATTATCTGAATGAATGTTTTCTTGTTGATAGCAATGTTGCAGATGTTGTATCAGGTTACTTGAATCCCTGCTGAACCTTACTAATGCAGAAAGATGATGGATAAAATAAAAAGGGAGCAATTAATACTGATAGTTTTAGTGACCAGTCCTTCAGACATCAGCCTGTGTCAGTGATCATTTTCATGAGCTCAGAATGCTGGCCATTGTCTGTGCACATGCTGTGTTTATCACCTGTTCACTGGCAAGAGAGATAATGGCTATCATGGCAGGATCTCTTGTCTCTCTCCAGACAGTGCCTGACTGTCCCGTTGGGGATTCTGCTGTGGACCAAAAAGTGAGAATTTGGAGATCAGTGCAAAAACATAGCAAGGATGCAGAACTATGCATAGGTACCTGCCTAACTGCACACTAAAAAAATCTCAGAAACACAAATGACTCAGCACTAGAGCCCCACCTGAAACTACAGAAAATGAGACATACCATGGACCAGAAAACAACATGTCTGAGGAACCAGCAGGCTTTTGTGCTTCCCCACAGACACACAGTCCAGAACAAATCCTGAAAGGTAACAATCTCACAGTAGTAATGCCTACAAGAGATCCTGTGATAAACATAGGGTCTAATCAAAAGCATTACGATTTTTAAATGCAAATGTAGAATAGAACTGTCAAAATGTTTTATGCCTAAAATGTGAATGCTAACCTTCCCATGCTTATTATATAGTGGTACATTTTAATTTGCCTGGAGCAGGGTTGAATAAAGCAAGCATCACAAACACAATCAAATGGATATTTGAAAGAACATCTCTTCACAATAGCTGTGTGTCTGAGTGAAGCTTTAAATGTTGATCAATTGATTACCAAAATCAAAGAATACATTTCCCAAATGAGCTTCTGCAAAGCACTCAATAGCAGAAAACAGCATCAAGTTCCACAAAACAGCATTCTTCTCTAAAATATTTACAAATGCAACTTTCTACAGCTTTTCTGGGTTATAGCTTATATCTTCACAGAAGAAGCATGGAGAATGAAACAGTTCTGATAAATCAAGGGTTTGGTTCAGTTGGCCAATTAAGTCAAGCAAAGAAGCATATGTAAAGGTGAAATGCTTGGCCTGCTTTGGAGCTTGTCTCAGGCAGTTACTCTTCGCTCAGCAGAGGCCTCTGCTGAGGTAACCACAGAGAGCACTCAGGGATATTCTTCTGCTTCTCTCCACACTGGAATAGATCTTATTGAGAATGACTAAATATTAACCATAACTACTAGTGTTCTGTCCATCTGCCATCTCCAATGAGTTCGTTTCTGCTTCTGCCATGATGCTGTACTTGCACTGTTTTCCTTTGCTCTGTCAGTTAACTCTGGAGAACAACTGCCTACCAAATACAAATGGTTTTCATCTACTAACTTGAACCTGAAAAAATGGGAAGAAAAAAGGAAAACTAACTTTCAACCCAAAATAAACCCATTACTGCATCCTAAGCAAGTGAATAAATATTTAGTCTTATGACACTTAGGTTCTCCATCTGTACCTTTCTTTCATCTCCCACCAGGAAAGGAAGGATGGCTGAAGGAATCTGTAAGGAAAAATAATTGGAGGAAAGGACAGAAATGATGGCTGGCCAGTGTTGACAGAGAAGCCAGAAACATGGGAGATCAACAATTTTTAGGGAAGGGATATTTGTCTCTCCTTACATTTTTGCAGATCATTTCAACTGAGCTGCATTTCAACCTAATAAGACAGAATTTAGTCCCTATTGCTCTGTGCAGTAGGGTAAGGAATTCCAGCAATCACACAGACAGCACAGGGAACTTCCCACCATTCTGTATGTCCTCAGGGTGCCAAGGGAGATGTCCCAGTTTCCGTCTCTCGTCTCTCGCTGGTGTTTGCTATTTTCCTGGACACTTAGCAGGATCATTCACTCTTTAAGCAGCAGCTGGGTGGGAAAACAAAATTTATTTTACTCCATCCTTGTTTGCCAGTTAATAAAATATTTTGGGTGATAAAGAACACAAATTTCTTTTTCCAGTGCTGTTATTCCCATACTGCATATGGACCTTTGGATCCTACACCTCTGTATCATCTCATCTCACCTCATATATCATATCATATCATATTATATCATATCTTAGCAATCATATCCTATCATATCTCATATCATCCTTCAGTATCTCAGTCAACTCCTAAGATCAATAGGAAATAGCAGCAAGTGGATCTTGTTTTCATGGAGGTCTGCTAATCACATCAATGGCCTTAGTCTTACAACAGCTGATTTAACGGTGTCATTAATCCCATTTTAAATGTAAAGAATTGAGGCACACAGGAATTACTTGGACATTCCTGTTAAACTCTGCAATGTTCATTCATTTTCTGATACTTCAGTTTTTTCTTTTTGCTCTGAAGTATTTGCAGAACAGCTACAAAAGGTATCAGAGCCAAAAACAAGCCTATGAAAGCAATTAAATGGAAGTATTTAAATAGATAATGGCTTTTCTTCTTCCATATGACTGTCTTCCCATACAATATGGCAAGATGAGGTTCTTCCTGTGCAAGCAGATAGTTGTAACTCTGCAGAGTTACTGAAGTGCAAATATTGATCAGACAAGATGGAACATGTTACTGAGGCAATTGGTCAGGCTAAAGCAGTGATGGCAGCACATGGGATATTATGGATGGTTGAAGTAGCTGAGGATATCTATCTTTCTGTCTATCTACCTGTTTTCCAAGATGTCTATCATCATTGAGCTTGCTACCAAGGAGCAAGGGCAGCACTTAATCATCAATAGATAAATACTGTTTATGCCATTAGTTGGGACTGGGTCAGGTTTTCCTTGTTTGTACCTTTGCTGCTCTTTTTTTCTCCCCTCCGCAGTTGTGAGACAGTAACATTTTCTCACAGCCTGTATGTGTTGTTTTGGGACTTGTGTCAGTAGCAACAGCACAGCTCTGTGTGTCTGCCAGGGCTTATTCAATTGAGCTCCTTTCCAGAAAAACAAAATAGCCAATTGATGAGAGTTATAAAATTTCAAACCCAGTGCCTTTTCATAATATCTGATACACAATTTGGAAGCAGCAGAAGTGTGACCAATCTCTGCACCTGCTGCTTCACCTGCAGCCAGAAGTGGATAAATAACAGTGGTAGTTTCCCAAGTTATACCTGCTGTAAACCCACAGCTTCCGTGCCTGCATTTTCTCTATAGTTAGTATTCATCAAAGAGACTGCAACAGTGCAGAACTGTGTGTTTGCTGGCATTTTTCTCGTTCAAAGCTTTTGAGAACACTTTACTGAAGCATATAATGCTGCCTTGAAATTGGCCTCTAAACCACATTTTGAGAAGATGAAACACAAGCACTTGGCTGGGTGTTTTAGCCCTGTGCCATGGCTTGCTCAAGGCAGAAAAACACCCCATCTCCCCCTTCCAAATCTCCTCTGAACTCGTCTGGCTCTGATCATGAGGTTCCTCTCTAATGTAAGAGTTTCTTTCTCCCCCCCCCTTAATTTTTACATTTCTAGTTACAGGTTCTGTTACATAGATTTTTTTTCCCTTTCAGTCTAAGATTTAGGCTCTTACATGATTTTAAACTCTTGCAGAATTCATTTATCATTACAGAGTCTTACATTAAAGACAGCCTTTCTGGGGTAACATTGGGAGTAATCAGAGTGACCTCTTGTTTTTATCTGAAGTATTCAAAAAGGAGAGTTAGTCTAAATTAGGCAAGGGAGTTTTTGCCTTGACATTTGGGAGGTCAAATTTTGCCTGTGACTGTCAACCTCTCAGAAGAGGAGATGACATTTGTAGTAATCCAAAACTCCTGCAGAGTTACATTACTGTGGCAGCCAGACTGGAGTAAATCTAGGCTGAAGATCTATTGGTTCAATTACTGCTTGGGGTCAGGACATGCCATAAATTATTAGATATGCAAATGGAAAACTCGGACTGTTGATGAAAGAAAGATGGATGAATTTCTTAAATACTCATAATCAGTGCAAAGACCAACTGTATAAACTGATGTATAGTTGCTTGTAAAAGATTTCTGTTCTAAAATTTTACCTGCATGCAGGAAAAAACCACTTATTTGTTTTACATTATGGGCATGTCATATTTTAAAAATAAACTCAAGAAATTATTTGGAGGTCTGGTTTGAACTGCTTTTGCAATGCCCTTTAATTTCTAGAAACAATTTCAGAAAGAATTTTAGGAGATGCTAATTGTCATTCTGTTCTCACTTGCCATAGGGTAAATCTGCAACACTGCTCCACATTCTGTGGAGACACACTGACAATGTATTTGGGAGAGCCATTTCCTTTGCCTATGGATGCAGGGGGTGCAAAGAATGTCCCCAAACTAGCTCAGGTTTGTGTATCTGCTGCAGAGGGAATGAGCTGGCACACAAGAGCGTCACTTTATCGTAACATGAACTCTGTGGTGTTTCAAGAGGGTTTTTTTTGGATAGAAAAATAAAATGAAATTAAGACATTATCACACCCGCTTTTGCTGTTGCTTAAATATTCATTTATAGTCTTATTTCTCAGTGTGAGTCAAGTTGGAAGAACTTGACCCCTACTTTAGTCATGTAGAAAGTCTGCTGCATCTATAAAAAAACCTGTTGAATTTCTCTTGTGGATTAGCTCTTTTGGACAGGTTTTTACTACACATAAGACAAAATGATTATGAGTGTGAGAATAACGTGAGCTGTTCAACGCCACCTGCTGCTGCAAGGGGAAATGTATTCCCAGAGGCACCTTGGCTGAGCAGGAACAGATGCAGAACCACTGGAAAACTTGTTCCGCTTGATAGTAAGTTCGTAGAAATACATCACAACACATGAGGGAGTACACTTTCCCAAAACTAATGCTGACTTTTCCCAAACAGTCTGTGACAGACCAGGGACTTTCTAAAGAATATACAGCATCCCTCCCTGTTTGGTAACACCTAAACAATTTTCATTTCTGCCACTCTGGATAGAAAGTTTTATAAAACTACTACAGGCTTTCTCAAAGCTCCTATTCACTGCCCAAATATAAACCTATTGGCCACTGCTGTTGCTGTCATTATTTTTATTTTACTAAGAGTTTACATGGTGGGGGATAATAACTGCACAGTAAATTTATGGTTTCTTAAGTACTCTCTGAGTAGAGATCAGAAATTAGTTCGTATCACACAGTTTACGTAACAGAAAAAAATATTAGGAAACAGATTTTAGGTAGATAAAATATATACTAGCTTGAGAGAAAAGCATTCTTTGTATAGGCAGGTAAGGACCTGCAGGTGAGACATTGCAGCTCACCACTGGTACCTTTGGAGGTGATGGAAGCCAGTGGTGCCTTGTGGGTAAGAGCAGCTGATGTGATGGCTGAGCTGTGATCATCTGATCCCAGTGTGACACCAACATGCTTTGGAAACAGCTCCCTAAAGCCAACCAAACTGTACAGGGAGAATCATACAAATGAGAGCAAGCAATCAGATTTTAAATATGTTCCTTTGCAATTCTGACAATCATTTTAAATTTGTGAAAAACATGAAACAACTCAACACGCGTAAGTCCTGTGCAGAAAGACTAATAATAATGAAAAAAAGGATAACTTTCAAAGTCTTTTAAAGACATTTCATTTAAAATGTTATCTGTTAGAACTGGACTTTGTTATATTCATTTTGATCCTATTAGTTCTGCGCTGAATCAATCATGAAAGTATTGAAGTCAAAATTCAACTAGCTCTCCATTAACCAGAGAAGGTACTCCAAAAGAGAAAAAGCTTGAGAAAAATATCTGAAATACAGCAGGCAAATAAGGAAGCTGTAAGTAATAATGAATACCATACCTTAGTTTATTAAAAAAAAAAAAAAATCCTACATGTGCAGGATGTAATTTCTAAAAAAGCAACCAAGGAAAAAGCCACCTTGAGGAAGTGAAGAACTGAACAAACTCTATTTTTGTGTGACTTCTAGCCAAAAAACAAGCGTAAATTCTGCTCAATGCTGTTCAAATCATTGGTGTTCTAATGAGCATAGTCACTGGGTATTGACTTTCAGTCTGTTTCTGTAGGTTGACAGGAAAGAACAACTCTAATTTCACAGAAACATTGCTTTAAACTTACAAGAAAGAAAGATGCTGTAGAAGTTTAGCAACATATTTGAATTCCTTAGTGTTCCTTATTTCTATACCCCCATTTCCCTCTTTTGATACTTATTAAATAAATATGAATTAGATTTACTATATATAACTGCTATTTTGCAACAAAATGAAAGCTTATTTTTTCAGTAGCTATAATAATATGTGGAAAAACCCCTCTCCACTGAACCTGGACCTGCATAAAAATATAGTTTATTGTAGTAAATATTTTTATCATGATTGTATTTCCATGAAATGGCAAAATGGACCCATCCAGCCAACATTTGTCTCATTCATGCACAGAGATTCCTTTTAGCTTGTGCTCAATAAAGGGAATTTTTTACAGCTAACTCAAAGTACATTTTACCAGCTGCCTCCCTCCCTTTAGTTTGCTTATAGTGAATGACAAACTAATTATAATATATTGGCCGCATTGGCTCTTCTTTTATTCCTTGTTTTTTACTGCCTCAACAGAAAGTTTGTAGTTAAAACAATTTTTACAGCTTTTAAGAACAGAAGTGATTTCATATTTTTAGAACTTAATCCAGAAGTAACTATATTTTCAGCAGTTGAATTTTCATTAAAATTTACAAAAGACCTCTGCCTTCACTGATTTATTGTTGCATTAGGTAAAACTACACAGAATGTATAAAATACTGTGTTACTCCACTTGTACTGCGATCTAACATGTTATCAGTGATTGCAAGTACATTTTATAACCCCAGCTGCTGAATCGAAAAAAAGGTGATACAAGCATCAATCTCCAGGATAAAATCAGAGCACTTTCCACCACGATTTGACCTTAGTGATGCCTTTGGATAGTCTTACTTGTCTAAGTCCTTGCAACAATTACCAAGGGACGGTTGGAAAATGCAGCTTTAATGGTGCAGACTGGAATTACTAACAGCATCAAAGACTTCAACACTAACCCTGGAGATTTCGAGCACAGGAAAAATTTGAGGAAACTCTGATGCCACTGCAGGAATAAAATGGAACAGGGCTGCAGACCCCAGGCATAGATTTGATTTGTGCTCTTGATTGCCTGCATCCCTGAACTCCAGTGTCATTAGCAAATAAAAAAAACTACCAATAAAAAACTTAGACCTCAAGATACAGTTAACTCCAGCTGTAGCTGCTGAATTTTATTTATAGCATAAGGAGACACAGTTAATTACAGGTCACAAAAATGTTAATTTCTGTCATAATAAAAGTTATAGTCTAAAAATGAAAAAGCTTATTTTTGGACTGAAATGGTTTCTCTTAATAGGACACTGTTAATTTGAAATCCCATTGCTGTTTGTAGACTACAGAACAGAAAAAGAAAGGGTAAATATGCCTTATCAATCTATTTCATGGGTCTAAATATAATAATATAATATTATTCAAATAAAAATAATAAATCTGATCAGTTTTTCACATGCCAAAGTACTGAAGGTAAATAAGAAATAAAGAAGATGATCATAAAAGACTGGTTTTAAGCAATGGCAATTATTGAATATTAAATAAATTTTTTATTAATACAACAGATTTTTAAAATGTTAAATCCTTGTGACCCAGAAAGTGAATTAAAAAAATCCACCTTATGAACAAACCTAACTGCATCCTCCAAAGAAAGAATCACAAATCATTCCAACAATTCTGAAGTACATTGGATAAATATTAAGACAAACATTACGTGAAGATGGAGTTAATTATACTGCATACAATCAGACACTGGTCACTCCACAAGTTGTAATTTATTTTCCCCTTATTTGCATTTAACTTCAAAGATATTTCAGGAAATGTAAAATAACATGATTTGAGCAGTTACAAAGATGATACGCATTTAACTTCAAAACTATGGTTCAAGCTCTTAAAAATAAATTACATACAATTTCAGGAAATAACACATCATTCTCGTGCGACCTGTAATTGTTGCCTCAAAAATGGTAAACTTGTTTTTGGAGAGGAAATATCATAATTTGGGGCAACAGTATTCATCTGGCAGGTCTTACAGAAGAAAACAGTTGGGTGATTTACATCAATATGTTAATCTAAATTTATATATAGATTCTACTTGGTTAAAACGGTCATACAACTGCAACTCCATATGGAAAATTAGCAGACTTGTTTGAGTTAATATCCAACTCCTACTGCAAAACAACCAGTCTCTTCAGTAAAATGGGAATAGCTGCAGGCTTCTACAGCTTGTATTTATCATCACAACTTTCTTTTTTTTTTTTTTATTTTATTATTTTTTATTTTGTAGGGGAAACTTCTTGTGAGTTTGAGTCCTCAGGATCAGTTTACAACCTCTGTATCTGAACATATCTAAAATTCCAGCATCTAGGTCAGTACAGAGCTTTCTAAATACTTAACAAACATCTTTTTGTATCCCTTCATGTCAGATTTAATTGTCCATGGTGAAAGGAAACGCTAATCAGAATTCAAGAGAAGTACTCTAAGACATGTATCTTTCTAACCTGAACTATCCTATGATCCTGGGAAAGCATATACGGAAAAAAGCAAGTTTTCATCTTATTGAAAACATCAAAGCAAATTAAATACTTGAAAATTCTCATTATTAATTACTATGTGGCTTTTATACAACAGTTGTGAGGTGCAATGAGGCACACTGAGGGAAAAGCTCACTTCACAAATACCTTGTTCCTTTCAGAATCTGGCCCTGGAGGATGGTATTTGAGACAGTATTAAATCACACACTGTGTTAACAAAATTATTTTAAAACCTACCAAAAAGATCTGGTTTTTATTCTCTGTCCCATGGTTCCCCCACACATTCCTAATATCTGCTCATTCTACGTGGTTGTCCCCCATCATCAGTCAGGAATATCTGTGGGGGCTGAGAGAAATACAGACTTGCTGTGCACTGCCTTACACTGCTTCTTCTAAGCAGAAACACAACTGCTGTAACTCTAGCTGTAGTTGTTTACTACTCTGATACCCAGCTCAGGCAGATACCCTACTGAAAAGGACCAAGGATCCAGACAAACAGCTGAGAAGTGACTGCAGTGACCAAGCCCTTTGGGTAACTTACACCAGGACAGACCAGCACAGAGTCGCAGCCCTTAAATCTTCATAAGCTGGTGTCTTCCTTGGGGCTGCTTCCTTATGGGAACCATTTGTGGTTACATGCAAGTTGCAATTAAGCCCAAGCTGAAAGTGAGCACCTCTGTACGTCACCCACTACACACAAGGAGGAAAGCCTGGAGCCAGCAGAAGTTTTCCAGTTGTTTTCAAAGACGCTCTGGTGTCCCCAGAGGGAACAGTTCCATGCATGCTTCTCAGGCCAACATTTACTCTGCAAAACAGATCCTTTGCAACTGACATGTTTCTTCGTTTGCTTTTGTGTGGCCCTTTCTAAATGATGATAATGAAATTCCAACTGAATATTATTTGCTAAGAAAGTCTTTATCTGTTATATCAAAAGTATTAAAAGGAACTTTTGGTTTCATAGATGATGTACATTTTCATCTAAACATAGAGATCTTTAAGAACATTACTGCATCTTGGCACAAAATGCATTAGAATCTTTGAATAAAAAGCTTTATAAAAGTGTATTTCACAAAAATTACTGGGACAGTAGCTTTTGCTTACAGAAGTCTTGCAAGCACGAGGCTTACAGCATTGCATTTGCAGCAGTAGTGGTTGTACAACCATGATGGTTTGCAAATAGGAAGGCAAGGTCCTTGCCTGGCAGAGCTGACAGCTTCAATCAGGCTGACAGTCTAACAGCAAGTGACAACGGTGGCGTTCAGTGGGTAGGAAGGGCAACAGCAAACAAAGATCAGAAAAGTGATCTTTCAAGAGCACTGTTTTGAAAGGGTTCAGATAAGCATGTGGTTGCAATACCTTAAGGTTAGTTTGTTTGCTTTTTAGTTTTAGGAGTGTCAAATTTAGGTGTGATTGCCCAGATTTCAGCAAGCTGATGCAAAAAGCAGGAATTTTGATTTGGAATGAAAAATGACAGAGAAGGAGGGCAGGAAGAGCATCTGGTAGGAAATGCATGGTGAGGAAGGACCTAGAACAGCATTTTCTCCCAGGTTTGGGTACATCTGTAAAATATCAAAACATGATAAATAAAGCGCCCTTGGGAGTGACAGGGATGGTCAGGAATGGCAGCTGTACAAGTGCATACCAATCTTAATGAAGTCTCACACCATTTTTGCAACATCCTTTTTGAGAAATAACAGCGCACCATTCTTAGGGAGCCAGTTTGGCATGGCTTCTGCTTATGTAGGAAACCATTCCTATGATTTCCTGCAGGTCAAGGAGTGAAATTATCTCTGCAGTAAATTCACAAGTTTAGCATTTGTTGCTCCTGTGACCAAAGGTTAATGTTTTGCTGCTTGGCTGAATCAAAATCACCAGTTGCCTATTACATATTTTTGTGGTCTTGCTCACACAATTGATTTCAGCAGACTTTGAGTAATCTAATTCTCTGAATGTTAAATGAAAGCCATGTATGTACGAGAATAAGTCTTTTTGCTGCAGAACAAAGCAATTTCACAAATAAGTTTTCTTTTGTAGCTGATTGGGTCACTGAGGGTGTCTCCAGCAAGCACAGGCATCTTCTGGCTGCAAATATGCTGAATGACCATCCACCCTGTGAAAACACACAGAAGGAGGGACTACAGCAGTCTGAAGCAAACACCTGACATGAGAGCTACGGCTCCTTCTGGCACAGATGGCTGTGAGCAGCGGAGCTCACAATGTGCAGTGCTGTGCAATAGCCACCCCTGATGCAGATGCACATTAAAGACCTTCAGGGAGAAGAGGTTTGGATTACTATCTCATTTCAATCCACTTCCAAAAGCTACAGAAAGTGAATACTAATTTTTTAAAAAAAGATTTTCTAATCCAGATGCTCAGTAACATCCCACAAAACTTTGCTTTAAGACTTGAATGGAGGCCTCTTTTATGTATTTGCCCAAAAACACGAGTAAAAACCTGAAATTCTTTAAACTGATACTCTGTTGTGGGGCTGTGCTCTTACTCCGAGTAACTAATGTATAATGTAGCCATACAACTGACCTGAACAATGTTACTCTGTTGAAAGTTCACCTGTCAAGTTGGCAGTGAGTTAATTTGAATGATTTGAACCGGTCCTTGCAAAGTTGTGCCTGAGCAGGGTCATGGAAAGCAGCTGTGTGGGACAGGGGGTGGAAGTGTTAACCAGAGATGTTCCATTTGAGAGCACAGGTCTGTGAGCTTCCCACTGAGCTATAATGTACTATGCAAATGCCGAAATAAAATGACCTAAACTTTTCCCCTGAAAACATGGCTAGGCTGTGTTAGTTCTAGAAGACAAAAAAGGGCATCACTGAGGATGAGGAGGTGCAGTGCAAGTGCCAGAATGCAAGCCTGAAAGGTAGAGGGAGCAGGCTATTTCTCTTTGTTATCGAGTGAAATGACTCCACAAATATGACAATAAATCACTGCAAGAATCAATCTGAGTGGAGGCAACTGCTCCATGCTGATAATGCATCAATCAATATTTAATGTTTACACTTTAATTAATCTGCACGTAGGAAGCATTCTTTCAGTGACAAAAAAGTGATGAGAAATAAAACACCTTTTATATCAAACAGCGACGAATGGCTGCCTATCTGTTAGGCTTTGATTGGGCCCTCAATTGATCATTGCAGCCTTTTTCGATTGCACCAGTGTGCAATGTCACATTTGGGTATAAAACAAAACACCGTCTCTCTGAAGGAAGGAGGGGGAGCTTCTGAATCTGCTTTTGAGTGATTACAACTTAATCAGAACAAAGAAAGATTAATAGCAAAGTGAATTCTTTGGAAAGACTGGACAAAAGCACATAAACAAAAAGATTTTCAACATCTGCATCAATGACACTTATCTGAACAGATTTTTACTGTGTATTACAATTATTGATACCTGCTAGGGCTTTGCATAGAAAAACAATTCAGATGTTGACTGGCAAAACTGCCTTCCCTTATCAGAGACTGAGGATGGGCTCATTTTGTCACTGTTCTGAATGTCAGGGAAGTGCCAGTTGCTGTATGGACACAGCAGAAGCCACAATTCCTGTCTCAGAGTGTTTTTCCTCAGTGCTCTGTTTAACCCTTGTAAACTCCAGTTTCTTCTTCTTTTAAAAGGGCCTGATTCATTGTTCATTGATGTCAACTGAATGACTTCTATTGACTTCAGCAGGCATTGCATTAGTCCATAGATGAATGGTATTGAAAGGCATCGTGATGAAAGACAAATGAAAAGACAGTGATACTAGACCAGTAATGTTCAATTATTCCTTTAAAAAAAGAAAACTACAGCAGTATATTCTCTGTACATAATGAAAGCTTTCCTGTGCTTCTTTATAAAACAATTGTTTGACATGTACGGACTTTCCACATAATAAATGCAATAGTATCTAGTAAAAATACAGAATTTAGCTTTCTAGAACTTAGGTCAATTAAAATATTAGAGATCTGAATCCACATACCAAATTACCATAACCCTATAAAGGCTAGAACCCAGGGAAATTTTACTGTATTTTGTATGTCATGTTTGAGTTATTTTGCAATCCTGTCATGAAGTTAGGATCATGCAAGGGACCTGTGCAAATGTCAAATCATTTTAAGCTTTTAAGTAGACATGCCACTAATTAAAAACAATTACAATTTTGAGTTTTTTTCCACAAAAGAACTTTTGTTGTTTTTCCAATCAATAAGAAGTTGGATTGTACTTAGGATCCAGTAACAGCATGTTGCCAAAATGCCTGTCCAGGTTTGGAACTGCCTGGTTTAGGGTGCTCTGACTGCTGGCTTAGCCACTACTTGAACAAAATCAGAAATAATATTATGGTATAAAGTCATATACTAGAAGGAATTGAAAATATTAATCCTCAGTCCTATAAATTTTTCTTTCACTACAACTCTCTATGATTCACAGAATATTTCTGGCTATTCTAAAGTCTTAAGGCACTCAGAAATACACTCCCAAGACTGCTGGCATTTTGGGATATCAGGAGCAGTAAAGTATCTAAAGCATAAGTGACATCAGAAAACTTCCATTTATTGGTAAAAAAGTTTTTAAATATAATGGCATACAAAAATTGGAGGAAGTGTTCACAGAGGAAATGAAAGAAGATGAATATGGTATTTGTAATGCAATAACAGAACTGAAGCTAACTTTTAACTTCTGATGTTTGCTTATCATTCCCACTTACTTTTTTCCCCAGAGAACATTGTACATAGATGAACAAGGCCCAAAAAAATTTCATTAGCTTCATAAAAACGGAAACAATGACTTCTCACCAAAATCCATAAACAGCTTTTCAGCAGACTTTACTAACATACACACACATCTCCACATAGAATTGAGTCTGCAGTTTACCTTTTCCATAAAAACTTCTTCTCTTTTCTGTGCAAATCAAATGAGCAAGCTAAAAAAACNGGGGCAAAGTCAAAAGAGAGGAATGCTCTACTGTAATGCTCAAATGATCAACTACAAATACTTAATGAAAAGATGAAAACACTACTGCGTGCACATCAGGGTTGCCCTAGGACAGCTTTAACATGCAGAGTTAATGTTTATGGAACAAAACCAACTTGCTGAATGTGAAATCTTCATTTTCCTCATATGCACCCAAAGTAAACTAACAAAAAAAACAAGGAAAAAAAATTACTTGCTTGATAAAATCCTGAGGGGACAATCCTAAAGCACTTAATGTTGACACTGGTCAGCTGAAAAGCTCAGTTGCATTTTCTAATTATTTTATTCTCCAGTTGCATGCACCTTGCTGCACACAACTGGAATAGCAGACTAACCTGGAAAGTCAAATCCCAGCCCCTCTACAGTTTCTCTGGAGCTCCAGAGAGCTGCATGGTTTGGTTTGCAGCAACAGTTCTGACATACAGGGAGATTGGTCATGTACCATGGCTTTGAGGCCCCATCAGCTGAAACTTCTGAGAACATCAGTCCATAAGGTTCTTTGTCGTACTGTCAAAACATTTATGCTAGCAAAGGACGCTTTTCCCAGCCCTGGACCCTCCTGTCAGGGCTATAGCAAGTTCCCAGCTATACCCACTGTCTCGAAGTGTCAAACCCAAGCACTAGGGCACTCTCCCAGCACCACTTCTGGCTACAGCTGTTGGCATTAGTCCAAGTACTTCAGCCTTATATATTTAGAGAGCACCCAGTGAGATCTAAGAGCGTCGGTCCCTATTTAGCACCAGGGCTTAGGCTAGTTTTCCATCTCAGCTTGTCACAGCTGTCTGCTGCATAAAAAGAGTCTGAAATGTACTAAAAAACCCTGCAAGACTAATAATTCATTAAGCTGACAAATGAAAAGTAAGTCCTATCGATCAAGAGTAGAACTTCTTGGTTATAAAGGAAGCATATATTATTCTGACAGTATTTTCACAAGATAAGTTGAAGTTACAAAGAAGACAACCAATTTGATTCAAATAACTGTCTCTCCTCAGAAACATTCGTGATTGTAGTCATCAAGCACAAGTTGAGTGGGGTAGTATTACTACCCCCCATTTTAAAAAATTTGGATAACTGCATAATGTCAAGGAAACAGGACGGTATCACTATCACAGGTTTTCTGACTGCGGAATCTGTGGAAAATGGTAAGCAAAGGAGTGACTCCTGCACCACTGAATCACAATACTACTAAATGCAGAGGGTGAAAAGATGTGCAACCACACACACACAAGATAATCTCTCTTCCATCACCAGCACAGAAAAGCTCAGGGCTTATTGCACAGCTAATGAGAACAAACATGCTTGCAGCTGGCCTTCCACCACCTGTAGAAAGTGAAAGTCAGCCAAAAACCTTCAAGACTCTCCAGTTGTGATGAATGGATGGAAACCAAAGTGTGGCTTAGATTCAAGCCCTAGACTGGTTACAGCAGTGTAATACTGTGCCAACAGACCCACTTAAGAGTGGAAGGCTCAGAGTGAGAGGCAGTTTCTGGTATTCTGTGATGGTAAAATATATTAGAGCAGGCATCAATTTACCTTGGTTAGTTATGTTTTCAGTTATGCTGTATTTTTGTGCTCAGGGGCCTAATTTATAATTCTAATAATAAAATGTATTATGGAGTATAAGCCAAGCACATGCAGGTCCTAATTCTATTTCCTCTCAAAGGAAAGAGCTAAGCTGTTAAGCTCCAGGTTCTTTCAACATTTCCTATTTGCGACAAACACAAAAATCTGAAATCAGCGAGGTACCACTGCAAGGCTTTTACACAGTTCAGGTAGAGCAAGACAAATATTTATTTATTCCCCTCC
>VXBX01008400.1:1837374-1847816 GCA_013400415.1 Scytalopus superciliaris
ATCCCCATACAATGCTTCTGGTCCCTCAGTGTCATAGCTGCCACAATATCTGGTTCTGCAGATAATCTGAAGTTAAAGAGAAACAAACCAAACCAGTTCAGACATCTTCCCCACCTCAGAAAAATTACCATCTCAAGGCTTGTGGGATAGTACTTCTACCTACATTTTTTACAGAGAGAACGTACAGGTCAGCTGAGGGACCTCCCCAGTTCCTAAGGATGGGGACAACCCTAATTCTCTTAGGAGAGAGGCTCTTTCTCTGGTTTGGTTGTAGAACTGAAGAGCCCAGCTGTTAATGTTATGCTATATTTGCCCTTGTTTGTAGTTGAGAACTGGGGGGGAAATTCCATTATCTCCTTCCCTCTTGACTGGAGGACATGGCCCCTGTGCCAGGCCTGAGCAGGTGTCTGGTCCCAGCTCTCCAGGTCCCCTCACTAGATGCATTTACTGGGACACATTTAGAACAGCATGAAAACAATTTGTATGTGTGTGAGACCAAGTTAATGTTAACAGAAAACTATGTTTAATGATTCAGATTGTCAGTAACTGATTTAAAAATATGATGTCAAAGAGCGAGACTAGCAAGTGTACCAAGAATGGTTTTTACAGTATGTAGTATTTATGATATAAACAGAAATTTTCATAATTAAAAAAAAAAAAAAAAATCACTGCAGTCATTTTTCACTCCAGTTTCCACTGATTAATGTTGATATTGACAATACATCAATATTGCTCAACTTATTTAAACTGAATAAGTAAGGAGGAAGGGTTAATAAGAATACAACTACCAAACATAATAATGGTCCTTAATCTTATGATATTGTTCTTTACTCACATGAGCAGTCAGTCTCACTAATGTCAGTGGCCCAAATTTTGCAGTCCTTAATCACATACTGTTACCTTCAGTAGCTGTTGTTCTCAATTTAGGATCAAAGCTCATAGTTTGCTGGGGCCACTCTTTCAAGGGAGGATTGGGCCCAGACTGTTAATAAGGGGTTTGGTGGCTTACAAAGAGGTGATTAAGATCTTCCTTTGAAAAAACAGAAAAAGTAGAGTTCTTCTTTTGGATTATAACAGCACAGATAGCCATAGCTTGCGGATTTCAGAGTATTAACTGCTAATCCACAAGTGAACTGAAAGGTTTTTGTTTGTTTGTTTTGCTATTACAGTATTTAAACTTGTCAACCTTCGGTTCTCAGTAAGTCATACTTAAGTTTCTTAGCAAAATATTTTATCACATCTCTGTGAGTATGCCCAAGAGTTTGAGAGATCTCCTGGTTATATGCAAAACCCAGAGTACGTTTTTTGTTTGATTTGGTTTTATTTAATGAAAAGCTTGCACTTATTCCTGAAAACTCAAACCATGAAGCTTTGGAAACTAAGCCACAATATAAAAGTTTCTGTTTTCCTGAAGTGACATTCAAGGATTGCTGTTTGTCAGTGACAAACAGAAAGTACTTAGTGTAATTATTATAGCACCTCAGTAAAAATCAGATTCTAGCCGTAGGTGATTGCAGCTATAAAGTTTCCAGAATAGGAACAATGAGCCCTATGAAACTAATGAAAAAAATCGCCAACTTCCTCACTCCAAAGTCTGATTTTTACAAGGACTCCATTTCTTCCTGGTTGCCAAAAATGAACAGTTTATTTGAATCTAGCTTAGGTCTCCAGGAAAACAATTTTAATGTAAAATTGACTAATGTTGCACCTATGACAGGATAATTGAATGGTTTCAAAATTGAGCAATATTTAGGTAGTATGTGCCTATGATGAAAATAAAGAAATCATATTCTAATGATAGCATAACTAAAGATGATAAATATCCAGATATAGTCCTTGCTGTATCAGTGTACTGTAATCAAATCAATTAGAAATCTAATGACTACTTTGACACAAACAGGTATTTAATATGCTGAAAATGTACCAGATTTCCCCCCTCAAGCATTAGTAAAATCCCCAAGAAAATTAAAATCCAGGTCATAGCTAAATTCCTTTGAAACTGGGATTTAAATTAAAAAAAAAAAAAAAAAAAAGTTTAGTCACTGTAAGAATTCTTTGTGCTGTTACATTTTTATAAGGTTAAAGCTAAAAATAAGATCAAAATCTTTTCAGAGGTTACATTAAAAAATAGACCAGGTGTGTTCAGAATCCCATCACACATAGGCTTGTTAAACAGATGCTAACCAATAAATTAATTAAAGCTACTCTCCTTTCGAACCAGAAAAGAGGAAAAAGCTCTTAGGGACATTTATGGGGGTGACCTTCTCTTGACTGACAAGTTTTTCATGCTTGGCCTCTATTGTACACGCCTCTGATACTTCTCAAACATTTTCCACAAGGAAAATGAAATCACTGTTTGTAAGGAAGAGAATTTAGTAACCTGTTTCCAGGCAGTCAGATTCATGCTAGAGACAGATGGCTGTTTATCAGTCATGAGAAGTGAATAAGGAAACAAGGTTTCAACACAGACCTGATAAAAATCCTTGCTAGTCACTCCTGCCATCACACTCAGAAAATCAGAATTTGCATGTGAAATATCTCACTCTTCTTTGTATGCTGTACTTCATTGTGAAAATTAGTATCTGAGCTGATCAAGTGATAAAGTATCTCGTGCTGACCTTAAATTTTCCCGTTCTTATAGGACTTGGAAAAACAAACAGAAAGAACTTTGAGGAACAGTAAATGGTCCTGAAAGGGCTATGTGATTTCTCAAAACATAAGCTTCTTCAACACTTTAAGGACAAACAACATTCATTTCTGTATTTCTTCTTTCAACGACACAAATTTAATTTTTTTTTTGGAAACCACACAATTGCTGGAAAAAGGAATTAGTGGATCTAAGGGGTTATTAAACATGGCATTCACTCACTGCTCTTACACGGAAAAGGCAGCTCTGAAAAAACCAAAGCTGATTAATATGAAAGGCAGCTAACCTAAAAACTAAAACTTGAACTGAATGGTGTGTGCTAATCTTTCTCAAATACACTTATGAAAGCTAAATTTGCTGGTATTTGTCAATGCTATGCAGGTTAAGTGTTCATGTGAATGATATCTCCATGGTTCTGAGCAAACCAGTTAAAAACAAGGAATTTTGTCCTCACTGGTAATTTTCTGAATCTCCTGTCCATCTACGGCCGCCTGAATAGTGAACACTTCACAATCCAGGGTCATTTGTGATAAACTTTGTTAGAAAGCTGCATTCATTACTGGTAATTTCCTTAATCCTCAGGTTGCTTGTAAGGAAAAGATTGAAATTCTATGTTACATATTTACTCTACTGGGTTTACAAACAAAATAACTCAACATGTTAGCCACATAAATAATATACTCACCAGATCAAACCCATAATAACCAGTCTTAGACTTGCCATTGTGTATTGATGTTTGTTTGCCAGCCTATCTGGAGACATAGGGAAAATCTTAATAGCTCTGGCCACTCATTAGCAAAGTACCATGGAGTCCTAATCCCATAAAGATATTAAACTATTTTTTCCTTACAATAGCAACAAATGGAGGGAATTCTCTTTACTTATTAAGATGTAGTACATTCTTTGCATATTGAGTTTCTTCTTATACTTTGAACTCTTATCCCCCATCATTCTGTTTCTGAGGCTGAGATCAAAGTAGATCGGCCTTACAGAGCTGCAGATGAGTAGCTGCCTTTCAGAGAATATTAATGCCCTCTTGAAGAGCAGAGCTGGGGAGGAGGTGCAGTCCCCTGAAGAGAGTGGCCCACGAGCCCAGACACACCAAACCTCGGCTGCAGCCAGGGGGACACGGCACAGCCTCGCCGAGGGGGAGCTGCTACCCCAGTTTAACTATGTGGCCCAAATCTCAAAGCAATAGTGAGGCCACGTCTGTTTTGGAACTAGAGAATCATGTAAATGTAGATTCTGGCAGACTGGTACAGAGCAATTTGTTTTACAGCAGGAAAACATGTGACCAGTTTTGTATTTTGCAATGCAAAATTGTCTGGTCTTCCTTGTTCAGACTTTCGACTTCTCCAGTTTTAGTTTTTACTTCTCGCCACCTCACCTATTCAAGGGCTGGCCTCATCAATGAGCTTGCTGGCAGCAGGCAAGACAGCACTCTGCTCCAATCTTACACTTCCAGCAGGGATCCTGCCATACAGGGTTTCTTTCTTGCCTTCAAATTTGCTTGCAAGCCTTATAAAGGGGAATTACTTTAGACCTTGTTAAAGGTAAGAGTAAACATGCTAAGTACTAAGACATTCAGTGGGTATCATTATATGAAAAGAAGAAATGTTATATTCATTACAGAGGAAAATCTAGTAATAAAAAGTATTACCTGCATTTATAGCCCTTGTAACCTAATTTTTGTGACAAAGCAAAGAAGTAAAAACATTCCTTTCTGCCTTTCAGTGACCCCTATAAGAAACCCCCCATGGAGTCATTTAGGATAGTAATTTGAGTGAAAATATATGCAGCCTTTACTTTGCTTGCTCTTCTTAAATTAATAACCCTTACTGATAATTAATCTGAAAGTTTCTAGAGATATTTATAAAAATGCCCTGAAATTAGTAAGCAATTAAAAGAAATAAAAATTTAAAAGACATTTTCCACAACATAAAAGAGTAATAGAACACGGAGCTGCGTTGTTCAAATGTTAAAACTGTACATAAAATACTCCTTCAATATACACTGCCAGTAAAAACCAAGGCAAAGCAGGTCATTAAAATGTCAGACTTGGGGCAGAGTGGAAAAAATGCTGTGCTTAAAAGTAAACATGTAGGCCTTTTATAATTATTTCCCCTTAAAGTTAACTGTTAAAAAACCCCCAACAACTAGCAAACCAAACAAAAATAAAACTAAACTCCAAAAACCAAGTCTTCACCATCAGCATAAAGAGTTAACTTCTAGTCTTAGTCTTGTTCCTAAGCTAAGCTAAGGACACTTTCTGAGCATTTCTGCAGCTGGATGTCAGCTTTGTTTCTGAAATGCTATTTTCCTTTATCCAGTTTTTCTAAAACAAAAGCAGAGTGATGTGTTTGCCGTTGATACCAATGCCATGTGCATGCTAAGGCTGAATAGGAATAACAGGAGCATTAGAAACCTTGGGAGCCCCGTGTGCATCAGGAGAACCCTTGGGAAGATGCTGAGGTGCCAGGCACAGCCTTGTGCTGACTTTTGGACTCACATGCACTGTTGTGATGTTAATGTCCACATGCAGGATTTTAGCACTGCTGTAAAGAGCTTAGACTAGAAAACCACACCCAAACCCTTCTCAACAGGTGAACTAAAACTGCCCATTTAACCTGGCAGAAGATTCCATGAGGAAAAAGGAGATGCTCTGGTAGTTACTGGCTGGAAGGCCCACTAATGTCACTTATTTGAATTAATCAGTTTTGCAGTCCAGCACAAAGGAACCAAGACAGAAAAAAGAAAACCAAAGTCTGTATCTTCAGATAGGAACTATGTTGCAGTACTGAAAATACAGAGGTTGTATACTGGTATCATTTGTCCTACTTCCAAAAGTAACAAAGACCAGTATCCTTCTGACTCTTCAATCACATTCCAGTTTTGTATCCCTCCTACTGGAAAGAGGTGCATTATGGCCCTGAATTAAAAAAAATATCCATCTCATTAATTTTGTATATTTTCAGCAAAATGTCTGCATATGAAGTCAGTTTACTATCTGCACTGAGCTGAATTCCTAAGCTGTGCCTGAAAGGTGACAATGCCCTAGTAACAACTCTGTCCAGCTGGCACAACTCTACATCAATTGGTCTAGTGTATATCTGAACAACACTGCTGATGTACACAGTTATTTCAGATTAACTTTAGTTTTACAAAAGTAGTTGGCTCATAAAACACAGATAAATTTAATGATTAAAAAATAAAAAGGCTGTACCCTCAGGCAGTGTCTGGGACTCCTACTGAAGTCTGTGCAGGAATACAGGTAACTTATTTTGTCATCTAACATCTCTGTTCCCTAAAGCTAACAAACACCCCTGCTGAAAGTACAGGTTGTCACATTTACAATCAGCAATTAAACCCAACATTCTTCTGGTTTCCATCTGATAAGAGCAGAGCTCAAAGTGGAGAGACAATGGAGAAACACATAACAGCACCAACAAATTCACTTTGTATTTAACTAGTCATTTTTCTTTAAATTGGCTTCTGCAATGCAAATATTTGTAAGTTGGGGAAAAAAGCCTGTAATCATGTTTGAGACATGGTACACGGATAACACACAGACTATGGAAGAATATTAACCTTCATACTTATGCTTTCTAGTTTCTGGTATTTTATGTATTATAATCAAACATATCAGGAGGAGACAGAGTAGTGGACCAAGTTTTAGAGTGGTATAATTGACTCAGCAGAAAAACCAAGATTTACATCTTTAGACAGCTGTGGTTCCGTTATTGTTAAAAACAGGTCTGTTATGACCAATAATTCCTCAGTAGGTATGATCACTAATTCTTAGTCACAGGCATACTCTGTATGTTTTTTTGTTTGTTTGTTTGGCTGTTTTTTTGTTTTTTATTTTTTGACAGCTCTATGGTTTTCATTCTGATTAAAATAATGAGAAATGCTTTAACAGGATTAAAATGAGATGTTGGAAAGTTAGTTTCTAGTCACACACAAAGCCTTCAAGTAAAAATCCAAAATTTTTTAAAAAAAATTTTGAACCAACAGGGTGACTTTAGACCACTTCAATACTGTACATCATTTCATTGATCCAGTCACAGGAGCCTAAAGCCAGGCTGAATGCACCATGGAACCCATGGATTGTGACCTATGGCTTAAATGAAGGCAGCACACCATGATCTTGGAGGGCTGATACTTAATTAAAATGGTGGGTTTGAACCTCATTTCTTTTCTTATTCTCAAAAGTTATTTAGTATGATAATCCCAGTTTAAAAAAGATTTTCTAGTCTCACGACACTGCTGGAATTTCTAATTTCCTTAAAAGTAAGCAAAAATGTTATTTTTACCTGTATTCTTTACGGAGAATCAACAGTGGGATTCCAGAGCTGGCAGAGAGCTTTTGGGTTCTTCAACCTTGATAAAAAAGAATGGAATTCTGGGCAAATAGTAGCAGTTCATTGTGAGGATTTCAAAAGCTTGTTATTTTCTGATTTATTATATAACTGTTGCTACTGTTTTCCTGGCCACAGGCTAAAATCAGCAGCCAATTCTCCATTACCAAACTACTAAAAAAATGCAGTTTGAAAGTACATATTTAATATTTCGCATATTTCAAGATCTTTAAAAAGACTTATCATAGATCTTCTGAAATCATATAGCATATTTCAAGAAAATTCCTTAGAAAAATGCTTTCATGAGCAGTTGGCTTTGATTGCTCAGGAGTTTAAGGAAACTGGTCTGTATGCTCTCTTTGCAGAGCACAGGCCCAATTGACACCCAAATGCAGGCAACCTGTATTAAGGCCTCATTCCTCCACATGCCTAATTTTTAGCTATTGAGCAGGAAAAACAAACCTCCACAAACACCACCTACATACATATTTTGAGATTTAAGAGTACGTGATAAACATAACATTAAATATCACCCACCCTCCACAAACAGTCTTCCTTCAGGGTTTCAACCTCCTGTAATTTAGCCCAAGTATGAACTAGAACAAGTCACAGGCATCAAGCTACTTTGACATTCTTATCATTTCAATGGGGTTTTATAGAGAGCTAATCAGCCAGGTCCCAAGATTCTTCTTCTGAAACTTCCATTTCCCAGAAGTCCTTACTCACATTCTCAGTTCTGGTCAACTCTGAAGATTGTGGGCTTATTTTGTTAAAAAAATTGATGGTTTGCCTTGTACTCCAATTGGCATTGTTACTTGAGCAAAGAATCACACCTACCTTGCCAGCAGATTTTTTTTCCCCAGTGCTGTCCCTGTACAGAAGCGCAAACACTTCTATGTTTAAAACAAAAACAAAAAAAACAAGGAGGTAAAAAAAGATGACTAAGTATGAGCTATTAGACCAGAGACTGGACAGGGAGCAGGCTGTGGACAGCCAGGCTGTGCTGGGCTAAAGGTTATTGAGCACAGGTGCCTTGCATTGACTTCCTCTGCTGCAGCTTTCCCTGCCCACAGCCACACATAATCTGGCTGATTTTCCTCAATCACAGGAAGGGATAGATTGGGAATAGTTCAAATGAACGGGTCAGCCAGTTGCAAGCTTCTACCGAAGGATGGTGATAAAACATTTTCAGTCAGAACAGCTGCTTCTAGATGTGATGTTTGGCATTAAGATGACCTGAGCCAACCCAGGCTGCCTGCTCTATTTTGGAAAATGTGCACAGGATTATTACGCCAGAGGACAGGGCAAAAAGAGATAGGAGTTGTTTGCGGAAACATCTTTAACAGTACAGATGTACCTGGAAAACTGGGTGATTCACACCTTTACTTTCTCTTCTGTGTT
This sequence comes from Scytalopus superciliaris, assembly GCA_013400415.1. Lineage (NCBI taxonomy): Eukaryota > Metazoa > Chordata > Aves > Passeriformes > Rhinocryptidae > Scytalopus > Scytalopus superciliaris. Next base: position 1,845,781 of record VXBX01008400.1, read on the forward strand.
AACTCTGTCACTCTTGTTACTCCATGTGAACAGATCCTACAAAGCAATCCTGGATCCTGCAAGTTGCACGTTTAAATGTTGTTCTGAGATCCAGATCTATAGATGCTTTCCACTTGTTTCTTGGCCTCAGATTTGGAGAGCACTTTCTGAAAAACAGAAGGATCTGATTTACCTTCATTTATGTTGTCATTACAGCACTGCAGTTTGAAATCAGTATTTCGAGGCAATGGTTAGAAATCTAGCAGCGTTTCTCTATGAGCTGTCATCACCATCTGCACCACCATTGACTTTTTCTTCGCTGATCCAGCTGAAAAAAAAAAGAAAAAAATTGTTAGATCAGTTTGAGTCCAATTCCCTGTGCCTGTGCAAACGCTTCTCTTGGAACAGGGCAGGAAAAGCAGCAGGGGCCAAAGCTGCTACAGAAATGCAAGTGTAGCCACATTCCTTGATATTTGCGTAGACAGCCAGACTGAGTTAGAATAAAATGGTTTAGGATTCTAATATTTTTTATAATCATCAGTTTTTTCACATTCCAGATAGAACCCATCCACAGATCTGATGTTTTTCCGGTGGATTTGTTCTTTATGTTGGCAGTTCATTTCTGTCTTAGTCATGTTTTCATTTTTTTCTTTAGCAGATGTTTACAATTACTCCTTAAAATGTTTCCATTTTCTGTGATCATTGAATGTGAATGAGGTGACATTTTTAAAAATAATTGGAGCTTTTTCTGTCCAGAAACCATGTTGTTAGATTCAAATAGTCTTTGTCTTTTAGACTGTGGTAAAGGTCTTATATCTTTGTAACAACAGCATCTGCACTACTTTGCCTATTCCTTTTTTGCCAAAATCAAAATGTTTTTTGCCATTATCTGACCGTGTCTTCTGTCTGGCAATCAGATGTTTGTACGTCTTTTTATTCAAGCTTAAAGACACGAGGCCTGTTCTCCTGAATTTGTGTTGGAAGGGCCACAGAACAAAAGGTGCTATGGCAGCCTGAGCTTCTGAAATGCAAAGGAAGGTTCCTCTGCTTTTCTTTCAATCAGTTTTTTTTTTTTTTTTTTATTTGTGTTTATTGACTTCAGTTCTTACAAATAATTGCCATGTTTGCAGCACCTGCAATTATATTACGATGTCTGTAATGCTTCAGACCTTTTTCAAAAACCCATTTCTGGGAGTCCTACACATTTTTAAGAAAACTCAGCTCTTGTTTCTTTTTTCTTCTTTTGTTTTGAAAAACAAGATTTCAATTTGCAGAAAAAGTATAAAAAATGTACCATAAATTTACCATAAAGGCTCAAACAAGAGTTACCACGTAGATATTTAAGATTGCTTGTCTAAATTTTTTTTTTCCAATGCAGTCTCATGACTTTTGGAGTGCTGACTCATGATTTTTGCATGCTTGACATCAGCAATACCACAACTGAGAGAAAATCTTTGTGAAAGATTCCTTTCTAGTCCTCTTGAGACAAAGGGATCCTCCAGGAAAAGACAGAGGGAAACAACTGTTTCTTATTCATTACAGTTCTCAGTTAAAAACAAGCTCAAAATCCAACTTTAAAGCAAACAATCTAAAATATCTGCCAAACCATTCCCGCTTTTTTCTTTTGCCATAGAGACTCAAAAAAGGTACTGGCACGTTTTTTTTTCCCCTTTGGTAGGATTATAAAATCATATAATAATGGAAATGAAAATTCTAGTATAATTTAATATTTTTCCATAAACAGCTTTACCCACCCCCCATCCCCCACCCCCCCAAATGCTAGATTCCTCTCTCTTGTCAAGCAAGAAATCTGGCACTAGGGAGAGACAATGACTTTTAAATTAATGATCATATGCTATTTTTATTTATACTGTGCATTTTTTAAGCTTCCATATAAAAAAAAAAAGTAACAATTTTATGATGACATTCCTTCTGCTTAATTAAAAAATGCTTTCCCTTACTAGAAATGCAGTATTCTGAGAGAAACACAAAAATGTCATTGGATTAAAAAAAAAAAAAAAAAACGGAGCTTTTTCCCTCTTAATTAAAATTTTTGC